>SJYF01001169.1:1487699-1497772 GCA_006410515.1 Procapra przewalskii
CACAGGGTGATCCAGGGAGATATGGGGTGGGAGGTGGGAAGGGGCTTCAGCATTGGGAGATTGGGTACACCTGTGGCCAATGCATGTCAATGTATGGCAAAACAAATACAGTAGTGTAATGTAGGGAAATAACAATAATAATAAAAATTAAAAAAAAAGAAACGGAAACATCACTAAGAACAAAACTAGTGGAGGTGATGGAATTCTAGTTGAGCTATTCAGTTCAGTTCAGTTCAGTTCGGTTCAGTTCAATTGCTCAGTCATGTTCAACTCATTGCAACTCCATGAATGGTAGCATGTCAGGCCTCCCTGTCCATCACCAACTCCCAGAATTCACTCAGACTCACGTCCATTGAGTCAGTGATGCCATCCAGTCATCTTATCCACTATTGTCCCCTTCTCCACCTCCCCCCATTTCCTCCCAGCATCAGTCTTTTCCAATGAAGCAACACTTTGCATGAGGTGGCCAAAGTACTGGAGTTTCAGCTTTAACATCATTCCTTCCAAAGAAATCCCAGGGCTGATCTCCTTCAGAATGGACTGGTTAAATTTCCTTGCAGTCCAAGGGACTCTCAAGAGTCTTCTCCAACACCACAGTTCAAAAGCATCAGCTATTCCAAAATCTTAAATATGATGCTGTTAAAGTGATATAATCAATATGTCAGCAAATTTGGAAAACTCAGCAGTGGCCACAGGACTGGAAAAAGTCCATTTTCAGTCCAATCCCAAAGGAAGGCAATGCCAAAGATTGCTCTAACTACTGCATAATTGCACTCATCTCAAACGTTAGTAAAGTAATGCTCAAAATTCTCCAAGCCAGACTTCAGCAATATGTGAACTGTGAACTTCCAGATGCTCAAGCTGCTTTTAGAAAAGGCAGAGTAATCAGAGATCAAATTGCCAACATCCGTTGGATCATGGAAAAAGCAAGAGAGTTCCAGAAAAACATCTATTTCTGCTTTAGTGATTATGCCAAATCCATTGACCATGTGGATCACAACAAACTGTTGAAAATTCTGAGAGATGGGAATACCAGACATCTGACCTGACTCTTGAGAAACATATAGGCAGGTCAGGAAGCAACAGTTAGAACTGGACATGGGACAACAGACTGGTTCCAAACAGGAAAAGGAATATGTCAAAGCTGTATATTGTCATCCTCCTTATTTAACTTATACCCAGCATACATCATGAGAAACGGTGGACTGGAAGAAGTGCAAACTGGAGTCAAGATTGCCAGAAGAAATATCAATAACCTCAGATATGCAAATGACACCACCCTTATGGCAGAAAGTGAAGAAGAATTAAAGAGCCTCTTGATGAAAGTGAAAGAGGAGGGTGAAAATGTTGGCTTAAATCTCAACATTCAGAAAACTAAGGTCATGGCATCTGGTCCCATCACTTTATGACAAGTAGATGGGAAAGAGTGGAAACAGTGCTTGACATTATTGTTTGGAGCTTCTGAATCTCTGCAGATGGTGATAAGATGCTTACTCCTTGCAAGGAAAGTAATGACCAACCTAGACATCATATTAGAAAGCAGAGACATTACTTTACTAACAAGGGTCCATCTAGTCAAGGCTGTGGTTTTTCCAGTAGTTATGTATGGATGTGAGAGTTAGACTATAAAGAAAGCTGAGTGCCAAAGAGATGATGTTTTTAGACTGTGGTGTTGGAGAAGATCTTGAGAGTCCCTTGGACTGAAAGGGGATCCAACCAGTCCATCCTAAAAGAGATCAGCCCAGGGTATCCTTTAAAGGACTGTTGTTAAAGGGAAACTCCAATACTGTGGCCACCTGATGTGAAGAGCTGACTCATTTGAAAAGACCCTGATGCTGGGAAGGATTGCCAGCAGGAGGAGAAGGGGATGAGGTGGTTGGATGGCATCACCGACTCAATGGACATGAGTTTGAGTAAACTCTAGGAGTTGGTGATGGACAGGGAGGCCTGCTGCAGCTCATGGGGTCGCAAAACGTCGGACAAGACTGAGCAACTGAACTGACTGACTGACCTAACTAAACCTACTGACTGACTGACTGTTCCTTGAGGAAGGCTTTCTCATCTTTCCTTGTTATTCTTTGGAACTCTGCATTCCAATGAGTATATCTTTCCTTTTCTCCTTTGTTTTCCACTTCTCTTCTTTCACAGCTATTCGAAAGGCCTCCTCAGAGAGCCATTTTGATTTTTGCATTGTTTTTTCTTGGGGATGGTCTTAATCTCTGTCTCCAGTACAATGTCCAGAACCTCTGTCAGTAGTTCTTCAGGGACTCTGTCTATCAAATCTAGTCCCTTAAATCTATTTCTCACTTTCATTGTATAATCATAAGAAATTTGATTTAGGTCATACCTGAATGGTGTAGTAGCTTCCCCTACTTTCTACAATTTAAGTCTGAATTTGGCAATAAGGAGTTCATGATCTGAGCCACAGTCAGCTCAGTTTGCTGACTGTATAGAGCTTCTCCATCTTTGGCTGCAAAGAATATAATCAATCTGATTTTGGTATTAACCATCACCATCTGGTGATGTCCATGTGTAGTGTCTTTTCTTGTGTTGTTGGAAGAGGGCGTCTGCTATGATCAGTGCATTCTCTTGACAAAACTCTATGACCCTTTGCCCTGCATCATTCTGTACTCCAAAGCCAAATTTGCCTGTTACTCCATGTGTTTCTTAGAAACTCAATTATTGTTAGTAGTAAACTGACAGTGATTTCTGCCATGAGTCTTTATAAAGAAGACATAGAAATGTGGCAAGTAGTATCCTTCCTGCATCCTTACCTATTATGGGAATCAGTTCAGTTCATTTCAGTTCAGTCACTCAGTAATGGCTGACTCTTTGCAACCCCATGGATCGCAGCACACCAGGCCTCCCTGTCCATCACCAACTCCCAGAGTTCACTCAGATTCACGTCCATCGAGTCAGTGATGCCATCCAGGCATCTCATCCTTTGTCGTCCCCTTCTCCTCCTGCCCCCAATCCCTCCAAGCTTCAGAGTCTTTTCCAATGAGTCAGCTCTTCGCATGAGGTGGCCAAAGTACTGCAGTTTCAGGTTTAGCATCATTTCTTCCAAAGAAATCCCAGGGCTAATCTTCAGAAAGGACTGGTTGTATCTCCTTGCAGTCCAAGGGACTCTCAAGAGTCTTCTCCAACATCACAGTTTAAAAGCATCAATTCTTCAGTGCTCAGCCTCTTCACAGTCCAACTGTCACAAACATGCATGACTACTGGAAAAACCGTAGCCTTGACTAGATGGACCTTAGTCGGCAAAGTAATGTCTCTGCTTTTGAATATGCTGTCTATGTTGGTAATAACTTTTCTTCCGAGGAGTAAGCGTCTTTTAATTTCGTGGCTGCAGTCACCATCTGCAGTGATTCTGGAGCCCCCAAAAATAAAGTCTGACACTGTTTCCACTGTTTCTCCATCTATTTCCCATGAAGTGATGGGACCGGATGCCATGATCTTCGTTTTCTGAATGTTGAGATTTAAGTCAACTTTTTCACTCTCCTCTTTCACTTTCATCAAGAGGCTTTTTAGTTCCTCTTCACTTTCTGCCATAAGGGTGGTGTCATCTGCATATCTGAGGTTATCGCTATTTCTCCCGGCAATCTTGATTCCAGCTTATGTTTCTTCCAGTCCAATGTTTCTCATGATGTACTCTGCATAGAAGTTAATAATGAAGTATAATTATGATGTGTCTAGCTCTATACTTGAATGGCTATGTGACGTCAGGAAACTTATTTAAACTTAATTTCTAAGTACCACTTTTCACATTTTGTAGAGTGTCCTCACACACTGAGCTTAAGATTAATTGAGATGATCCATATAATGTGATATGAGGCAAACACTTAATAAATGTTAGCTTTTCCTAAGCTGTGGCTACTTGGGGATGCAAAGGTACTTACTTCAGTGTTAATTTAAGTAGCTCTGGTTATAAGTAATTTATAACATAGTTTATAAATTCACATTTTATGCTAATGTGAAGATTTGCAGTCTCAATTACATGTTTATGATTTGGGAGAATGGCATTGAAACATGCATAATATCATATAGAAAGCAAATCGCCAGTCCAGGTTTGATACATGATACAGGATGCTTGGGGCTGGTGGAATGGGATGACCCAGAGTGATGGTATGGGGAGGGAGGTAAGACAGGGGTTCAGGATGGAGAACATGTGTATACCCATGGCAGATTCATGTTTATGTATGGCAAAGCCAATACAATATTGTAAGTAATAAATAAATAAATAAACCACACAGAGAGATTTTTCATTTTTATCTTTTTTTGAAATTTTCTTCACAGAATGTATTCTAAGCATCTGACATATTTTGCTAAAGTTTAGTGTTTATTTTTTTTCCAACTCGCAGGCTGGTTATGAGAACAAAAATTTGCAAAATAGCTGGTTTTGTCAAGTGCTGAGAAGGGAACAAGTGTTCCCTGAGAAGGGAATTGAGGAGTTCCCAAAGTCAGCAAAGATGTGAATTAAGAGATAATTCAGGTCAGGTAGGTAGACAATAAATGAATCCTTTTATTGTTTTTTTCTTTCCCCTTTCTGCAAATCATTTCCTCATTTTAAGTAAAGAAGGAAATAGAAGGCTGAGAACTTTGGCTGGAAATGGCTTTTTCAAAGCATTTTTCATAAGTGAGGAAAGGAACTGGGGGTTGCCAGCTTCTGTAGGAAGATCTGTGTGTCCACTACCACACAGAGATGAAAGAACCACATTTTCCTAAGTATTTTTCTGTGATTGGAATTACAAAGAGTGATGAATTTAAAAGGTCAGCAGTTGATGCTTGTTTTTTAGTGCAGTTCTGGCTGGAAAAGGGTAAGTTCAGAGACTGGAACTTAACAAGTGCATTCTATGTCTTACACAGAAATAACTTCAATCAGAGCAAAGAATTTAGATGATCCATCGAATTTACTGAATACTCAATTTTCTGTAACAAAATCTGCTAATCCATTTGATACTCCCTTAAAGAGATTATATTTTAACTCCTGAAACAATATAACATGACTTTCTTAATGTATAATATAACTTTCTTAATTTTCTTTATTTTCTCAGAGTATGAAATAGCATAAAAGTAGTCCCTTTATCTTGCTCATAACAAAAGTTTTACTGGGTATAATACACTTTACTTACTTTGGTTGTATCCCTTAGAACTTCTTTCTGTAGGACATAACTTTTTGCTCTAGAAGGATCCTATCCCATCTTTCCTTCCTCTGTTCTAAAGGAGACAAAGTGATATGTGAAAAGACTAGCTGAGTGAGGTGACCTTAGATTCTTATTCTGACTATGAGGTGAGGTGAAGTCACTCAGTCGTGTCCGACTCTTTGCGACCCCGTGGACTGTAACCTACTAGGTTTCTCTGTCCATGGGATTCTCCAGGAAAGAATACTGGAGTGGACTGCCATTTCCTTCTCCTGTTCTGACTACACCACTGGCTAATAGTATGACATCATTCAAATAATTTATCTTTATTTTTTTCATATTTAAATTCTAGATAAATTAATGATTGTATTATATATATATATATACTTTATTTAGAATCTAATTGCAATGTTCCTGATCATTACAGTTATGCATTTTTATTTTTTTTAATTATTTTTAAATTTATTTATTTATTTTTTTTTACATGATAGTATACATGTTTTTATGCCATTCTCCCAAACCAACCCACCCTCTCCCTCTCCCTCAGAGTCCAAAAGTCCGTTCTATACCTCTGTGTCTCTTCTGTTATCTCACATAGAGGGTCATATACACAATGGAGTATTACTCAGCCCTTAAAAAAATAAATTTGACTCAGTTCTAATGAGATGAATGATTGTATTTTTAAAACACAAAAACATTCCTTAATTTAGAAGTATTCCTTGAAGTAAAAATTTTCTTTATAAACTCAATATGTAAATTAGATAAAACCTGAATCTTCTTGTTGAAATGAGGTATCTTCTGTTCTACCAGCCACTATTTCCTCCTGCCTTTTGTTGCATCCCTAAAGTATCTACAATGAACCCCTAGAGCAAAGTTTCTCAAAGAACAATCCATGAAACACTGGTGGCCCCTGATGGTCTTTGGGCAGTTCATAAGAGTTTGGGTGATTTAGGAAAATAAAATGAAATATTTGCGCATGTACATTTCATAAATTTGAAATGCACCAATAATAATACATAATATAGCATAATGCACAATACAAATACATAATGCAGAAATGTCTTCATGTTCTGAATAATAACTATATTTCAAGGATTGTCTACATGGTATGACACTACATCAATCTGTTCATATAACTTCTGCTCACATCATTTATGTATTATTTTTGTTTATTGCTAACCATATTTTGTTGTTGTGATCATGAGTTTTATATATTCTGAATTCACACAGTGGATCAATGATTTAACTATACTGATGCATTCAGTTAATGATAAAATAATAATATCAATGATATAATTCAAAAGAGCTCTATAATCATTAAGAATGAAGAACAGTCCAGTTTCATGAATGTGAATCTTTTGCTTCTTGGACAAGTGAAACTGTAAGCATGATGATTTTATAAGAATAGCCAGAGCAAAAGCTTGGCTAGAAAACATTTTCATGAATATTTGGAAATCAGACTTATTTAGATCAGTGAGCCATTTGACCCTAGTTCCTAGTGTGTTGTCTTTTATGGGACTTTTCCAAATAGTGGGAGGGAATTATGGAAGGTTTTATGTAATCTCCAAAATCATATAGTGAAATCTATGACAAATTAATTGAGCATATATATGGGAAAAATACAAATATTAGTGTAGTGTCACCAAAATGAAGAAAAGCTAAAAATAGATTTAAAATTTTAGTCCTTATGCTACAAACACGTAAAGATACATTCCAGCTGAAAAAAGCTAAAAGTAGATTTAAAATTTTAGTCCTTATGCTAAAAACACGTAAAGATACACTCCAGCTGAAAAGTTTATGAAACCATATTCAGAATCAGTGACAATATCATACTTGGAAAGAAAGCATAATAAACATTTTACAATATTATTTTATCATATGTCAGTGGCATACTCTGAAACAGAAATTAATACTATATATCATGAGACAAGAATTTGTCTTAATTAGATGTGATAACTAACATACAGATTATGAATCAGTTTTGAGTGTGTGTGTGTGCATATATATATATATATATATATATATATATAAAACACTTGTGTATGAGAGAGAAGTGTTTGACAGTTATTTTATGCCTATAATTTAAATCTCTTTGTGATAATTAATGTTATGTATCTGCTTGATTGGGCTACCAGGCACCCAGATATTTGGTCAAACATTATTTGGGTGTATCTGTGAGGGAATTTTTTGGATATTAACATTTAAATCAATAGATGAGTGTGACCAAGATGGTCAAGTAAGAGGACATGGAACTCACTTCCTTGCCATGAACACATCAAAGATACATCTACATGTGGAAAATTCTTATTGGAAACTAACTGGAGACTGGCACAAAGTCTCTTATACAACCAAGGCTGTAAGAAAGATTCACATAAAACTGAGCAGAAAGGAAAGAGAAATGACCAGGTAAGGACCTGTGCCCCTGAGGGGGGGATTGAGAAGAAAGGGGAGATTACATGGACAAAGTACCTCCCCGGGAAGTGAAAAATTCCAATCACATATTGTACAACACAGGGAAGTAGAGCCCCCTTAGCTGGTTGGACTAACAGGACTGCTGTAGGAAGCCTGGGCATTGTTCATGCCTGCATGCTGACTAGAACCCAAGGTGGGGCAGAGAGAGCAGATTGAAGACAGCACAAGTTCCTGAGTGGCTGCCCATGTTGTCATGAGCACCCTGACATGTACTCCAGCCTGAGATGAATGAATTCTCCAACCCTATTTACCGCACATTACAGCTCCACACTGGAGCAAAGGCTACCAAGACCAAGGAAAGATTTTGGCCATGGAATGGAGAGGAGGCTTAGACAGGAGGTGGCATCAGAGAAAGACAGGGGCAACAATTACTGGAACTTACATAGGGGGCACATTAGGAGCAATTCAAATCTCTGACAGCAGCTGGACTACACAGTCCAACCCCAACACACATCTAGACACTATGGGAGCCCCACTTGCCCTGTGGTGCAGTTCCACCCTAGGGCAGAGGTAGCAGAGGCTGAGGGTCTGTGAGGGACAAAAGAGACATACCCAAATCGAAGACGGAGCAGGATGGGGGCCAACCATAGCTGGCACATACGAAAGCACCATGTCAGAAGAAGCCAGGATCTCCGTCTATGGCTAGACCAGAGAAGTCTGCATCCTATCACAAGCAAAAAGCCTGCACAGCCCCTCATGTTCTAGCACTGCTACCTGCTGGAGTGAGGTTGCTGGAACTCTGAGAAAGGAGAGCACACATTAAAAGGGAACTGAGCCAGCTCAGGTCTTCTGTTCCAACAACTTTGGATCTGATCCCCACTTCAGTGGTGTGGTAATGATCATTGAGCAGAGGGGAAGCCCTGTCTCAGACTGGCTCTGGCTCTAGTCCCTCCATTTCCAGTCTCACCTCCTACCATGGTGATAGCTACCAGTTCTCCCTGGGGAAAGATTTGGCTTCTATTCATGTCAAATCCAGTTCTCCCGTCAAAGCCACTGGGCACACACATACTGTATAGAGATCCTCTCACACAAGGACACACTTTCAATATCACAATAGGTAACTGTTTCACTTAACTTCATAGAGAGAGTAGTAAGCAAAATTAGATGACAGAGGAATTTGTTTCAATGAAAGAACCAGAGAAAACCCGTAAAAAACAACTAATGAAATAGAAATAAAAACTGACCAAAGAGTTCAAAGCATTGGTAATAAGAATGCTAACTGAGTCCAACACAAAAATAGATGAACACAGTGAGAATTTTAGCATGGAACTTAGAAAATAATAATAATAATACAAGAGCCACTTAGTGGAATTAAAGAATATAACTACTGAAATGAAGAACATTAGAAGGAATTAATAGTAGACTAAAAAGAATGCACTAGTGATCTAAAAATTAGCCAGGACATGGAAACAACCTAGATGCCCATCGGCAGATGAATGGATAAGAAAACTGTGGTACATATACACAATGGAGTATTACTCAGCCCTTAAAAAGAATAAATTTGACTCAGTTCTAGTGAGATGGATGAAACTGGAGCCGATTATACAGAGTGAAGTAAGCCAGAAAGAAAAAGACCAATACAGTATACTGACACATATATATGAAATTTAGAAAGATAGTAATGATGACCCTGTATATGAGACAACAAAAGAGACACAGTTGTATAGAATGGATTTTGGCCTCTGAGGGAGAGGGAGAGGGTGGGATGATTTGGGAGAATGGCATTGAAACATGTATACTATCATGTAAGAAACGAAGTGCCAGTCTATGTTCAATACAGGATACAGGATGTTTGGGGCTGGTGCACGAGGAAGATCCAGAGAGATGATATGGGGTGGAAAGTGGGAGGGGGTTTCAGGATTGGGAGCTCATGTACACCTGTGGCTGATTCATGTCAATGTATGGCAAAACCAATACAGTATTGTAAAGTAGAATAAAGTAAAAATAAAATAAAATAAATAAAATAAAAAAAGAAACTTCAAAAAAATAAAGGGAAATCACTCAATCACAATAGAAAAAGTAAAAACAAATAAAAAGATGAGAACAATTCACAAACACATCAACATTCACATGATAAGATCTTAGAAGGAGAAGTGGGAGAAATGGTATAGAAAATGTATTTCATGAAATTATGGGTCAGAAATACTCAAACCTGGAGAAGGAAAGAAGCACAAAGTGTTCCAGATAAGATGAACCCAAGCAGAACACACTAAGACATGTCATAATTGAAATGGTAAAAGTTAAATAATTCCAAAGATAACAAAAGGAAAATGGTCATGGATAAGTGAACTCCCATAAAGCTATAAGCTGATTTTCCTGAAAAATCAAAGGGATGAAGATAAATATGCTAAAGAGATAAAAATCATAAAATTTGGGGAGGAGAGTAAGAAAAATGTAGATTTCTTCACCTAGAATGCATTTGAATCTATAGGACTACCAGTCTAAGGGAGTAGCTATACG
>SJYF01001169.1:1497782-1515150 GCA_006410515.1 Procapra przewalskii
AAAGTGTTAACATATTTGAAAAACAGAGTAACCACAAATCAAAAGTGTATAATATATTTATAAAAATAAAAAAGAGCATAAACATTATACAAAAGAAAATCAAAACACAAAAGAAAAAGCAAAAAGAAAAACAAAGAACAAAGAAGAAATATGCAGTCAATTGGAAAACAAGGTTTAAAATGGCAATAAACATATTTATCATTTATATTTATTAATATTTGTTTTGTATATTTAGCTACTCATGAATATTAACAAATAAAAAGAAGGAATTTATTCTTAATCCAATTTTGATTAGCTATATGTTTCTAGAAACTTGTCCATTTCCTCTAGATTGTTGAATTTGTTGGCATATAGTTGTGCATAGTTTTCTTTTCTTTTCTTTTCTTTTGTATTTCTGTGCTGTCAGTTGTTATGTCTTCTTTTTCATTTCTTATTTGGTTTATTTATGTTCTCTTTTTTTGGTGAGCCTGGATAGCAGTTTCTCAATCTTGTGTATTATATATGGCTATATGCGTAACAGGTTCTTCTTGTGTTAACCCCTTTATCTTTATAGAACCCCTTTCTTTGTGTTTTGTTATAGTCTTAGCTTTAAACTCTATTTCATCTCAAAGGTGTTGATGGCCCCACTTACTTTACATTTCTGTTTGCATGAACTATCTTTATCCATTCACTATTTCAATGTGTGTGTCTTTCCTGAAATAAGTATATTATAGAGATTTTCTCTCTCTTTCTTTTTAATCCAATTTGCCACTCTATGTCTTTTGATTGGCGCATTTACTCCACTGGCATTTAAAATAATTATCGAAGGGAGGGGATTCAGGAGTGTGGAATAGGAAGATGTGGAGCTTACCTCTTCCCCAAAACATACCACAATCCATAAATATATGAAACAATTCTCTTGAAAAATTAACTGAAAACTGGCAAGGTTTTATAGTTTCATAGGGATGCTCTACCAAGCATATAAAGAAGAGCTATTATTCATTCATCTCAAACTATTCCAAAAATTGAAGAGGAGTGTACACTCCTAATTGACACAATTACCCTGACAAAGATGCAACCAAAAAAGAAGATAACTGGTCAATATTGCTGATGATCGTAGATGTAAAAATCCTAAGGAAATATTAGCAAACTGAATTCAACATAAATTTAAAGAATGATATAACATGATCATGTGATTTATTCAAGGATGATTCAGCATGTGCATATCAATCAAAGTGATACACTACATTAATAAAAGTGAAAAATAAAAATCATATTATCATTTTAGTAATCACAGAAAAGACTTTTGGCAAAATTAGAAATCATTCATTCATGATTAAAAATAAACTCTTATCAAAGTTGGTATAGAAAGGATATATCTTGGCAATATAAAGGTTATTTATTTATGACAAAGTCACAGATAACATCTTGATTGCAAAAAGATGAAGGCTTTTCTCTAAAATCAGGAATAAGATGAGAATATCCAATTTCATCGCATCTATTTAACATAGTGTTTGAAGTTATTTCCACAGCAATCAGACAAGAAAAAGAAATGAAATGCATCCAATTTGGAAGGAGGGGGGAGACACCTGTCACTACTTGCAGATTTCTTTATACTACATACAGGAAATCTTAAAGTTTTCACTAAAATACTATTTGAATCAGTAAATGTATTCACCAAGTTTTCAGGATATAAGATTAATTCACAAACATCTGCTACTTTTGTATTCACTAATAATAAGCTGTCAGAAAGGTGAATTTGTTTAAAAATCCTATTTTAAATTGCATCAAAAAGAAATATCCAGGAATAAGTTTAATCAAGGAAGTAAAAAACCTATATGCTGAAAGCTATAAAAATATTGAAGACTCTACCAAGAAACAATAAGATATCCCCTGCTCTTTGTAAGAATTTATATTGTTAAAATGGCCACACTTCTCATAGCAATCAATAGAGTTAATGTAGTTCCTATCCAAATACCCATTACATATCCCACTCAACTAGAGCAAATAATCCTAAAGCTTATAGGGAATCAAAAATAACCAGCATTTCCAAAGCAATCCTGAGGGAAAATAAGGACAAAGCTGAAGTTATAAACCTTCCAGACTTCAGACTACACTTCAAAGCTACAATAATTAAACATCATGGCACTGACACAAAATGGACATATACATCAATGGAACAGAACAAAGAGCCCAGAGATAAACCCATAGATCTATCATCAATCTATGACAAAGTAGGCAAGAATATATTCTACAACCTCTCTTCAATAAATCATATTGGGAAAGTTGGAGCCAAAACATTCCCTCACACCATATATAAAAATAATCTTAAAATGGATTAAATAACTAAATATAAGACTGGAAGCCAAAATTCCTGGAAGATAACATAAGCAGAACATTCTTTGGTATAAATCATGGTGATATTCTGGGAAGGGTGTTCTGTCTCCTAAAGCAAAAATAAATGGGAACTGATTAAAGTTAAAACTTTTACATAGCAAACAAAACCAACAACAACCTACTGAATGGGAGAAAATATTTGCAAATGATATGACCAATAGGGTATGATATTTAAAATATAAACAACTCATGCTACTCAATATAAAAAAAAATTAAAATGTACTAAAGACATGAATAGACATTTTTCCAAAGAAGACATACTGCTTGTTGACATCACATGACAAGATACTCAAAGATATTTAATATTTCTCTATTTATTAGAGAAATGCAAGGCAAAATCATAATGAGATGTCATTTCACATTTGTCTGAATGGTTATTATTAGAAAGTCTACAAATAACAAATGTTGGTGAGAATGTGTGAAAAACAGAACACACTGTTGGTGGGAATGTGAATAATGCAGCCACTATGGAGAATAGTATGGAGTTTCCTTAATAAACAAAAAATAGAGTTACCATATGATGTCACTCAGGAGTATATATCTGAATGAAACCAAAAACGCTAAGCCTAAAAGATCCATGCACCCTGATCTTCATAGCAATACTGTTTACAATAGCCAGAATATGAAACCAACAATGGAACCATTTATCCATTAACAGATGAATGGATAAGGAAAATGTATATATACAATGAAATATCACTCAGCCACAGGAACATAAAAAATTCCAATGTTTGCAATAATGTGGATGAACCTAGAGAATATTTTGCATGGTGAAATAAGTCAGGCAGAAAAAGGAAACTACAGTATATTATAACTTCTATGTGAACTGTAAAAAATAGAAGAAATGAATATATCAAAAATAAGCAGAATTAGAGATATAAAAAACAAATTAGTGTTTACCAGCAGAGAGAGGGATGGGGAAGGTGCAAGATACGGGTATGGACTGAGAGATATAAGCTACTATTTATAATATAAACAAGCAACAAATACATATTGTGCTGCAGGAAAATATAAAGATTTCTCTTACTAAAGTTGCCTTAGAAAACAACACTGGGAACCCCCTCCTCGCCATTTATAACTACACTATGGTCATGGCAGGAGCCTAAAAGTGTGGTACAAAGTATGTTCTATGAGAAGTACATTATACTCCAAAGGACTACTTGAGTTTTCTAATTTATAAATAGAAATCTGGGGAACATATGTAGGAATGAATATTAAGTTCAGTTCAGTTCAGTCGCTCAGTTGTGTCCGACTCTTTGCAACCACATGAATCACAGCACGCCAGGCCTCCCTGTCCATCACCAACTCCCAGAGTTCACTCAGATTCACGTCCATCGAGTCAGTGATGCCATCCAGCCATCTCATCCTTTGCCGTCCCCTTCTCCTCCTGCCCCCAGTCCCTCCCAGCATCAGAGTCTTTTCCAATGAGTCAACTCTTCGCATGAGGTGGCCAAAGTACTGCAGTTTCAGCTTTAGCATCATTCAAGAATGTTATATAAAGGTTGATAGAATATAAAGTTGGATCAAGCCCAATTGATTGATACAATATCACTAAGTACACTTTCCACATTTAATATTTCAACTTGATGGATTTGAAAGGACTCAAAAATTTGTTTCATTGATTGACTGTAACATGGGTCAAAAGTAGGATTACAGACATGGGCCAAAATTAGAAATGCTAGGCCTAACTTTGTTTAATGTAAAGGAAGAGATTCAAAAGTTAAGGAAGATCAGAATATTAAAATAGATTTGTCCATTAAGACATACTTGCCCACCCTGGGACAGTTCAGAAGGCAAACTTTTTTCCAAGACTGCAAGAAATAAATTTTTGAGGGGTGATCTAACATCCAGTGTAAGCTATGGGATTGCTCTTCTCAGAACAGACCTTACGTGGAAGCTGAAGACACTGAGTCAGGAAACCTAAATGCATTAGAAGAAATTGGATCCCTGAGTGACAGAGGTTAAGTGGTGGTGCTCAACCACCAAAGGTAAGGTGGATGTGGCTTCTGTGATGGACAGCAGAGTTAAAGCAACATTCAGAATAGTCTGAATAGACCTATGTGTTGGTCTGATCATAGTGTTCTAAGAAGTAAAATAGATTAAAAACTTACTAAATTCTTACTTGATCTATACAAGCAGAAAAGTTCTAGTTAAAGGGTACACAATTTTAACCTGAATCATGAAAACAGAGAGTCATGTCTCAGTCAATTTCTAGACTTGAGCCACTTTATAGACTTGGAATACCTTGAATGAATAGAGGCCAGATCTCCTTGAGGAAAGGCTCTGGAACACTGCTAAAATTTATACTATTGCTCTTCTTTAGTTTTCCCTAAATAGACCTATAGCTTTTTACCAATGTAGCTATATTTTGGGGTAAGGGAATAGATCTTTTAGAGACTACTAGACATGCGCTTTGAATTGACATCAATCCCAAGAGACTCAAAGCATCACTGCAATCAGTCAGCTAGTGGGGACTTTTGGAGACTAGGGGTCAGTACAGTTTTAGTTCAGTTACATCTCAAAGTAAGTCAAGTGGGTCCCTGAACCCATCCTGTAGTTATCTCCCAGTTCCATAGTGCATAATTGGCATATGAATTATTAACAGCTGACAGAATCCCCAGTTGGCTCTCTGACCTGTTGGATGATGTCTGATAGGAAAGGCCACATGGAATCAATTAGAACTGCTTCTATCTCCAAAAAGAATAAACAAAAAGTAGAACAGCATCCCTGAGGGATTGCAGAGATTAGTGCTACAATCAAGGTCTGGAAAGATGTGAGAGTGGTGTTTATACCTGCATTCCCATTCAATTTGTCTATTTGTTCTGTGAAGAAGACAGATTAATTTTTGGAGAATGACAGTGGATTATCATAAATTTAACCATGTGTGACTCCAATTACAGCTGCTGAATCAAGTGTATTTTCACTGCTTGAGCAAATTAACACACCTCTTGACACCTGATATACAGATATTGAGCTGGTAAATTCTTTTTTTTTTTCTCCTTAGAGGTTAATAAGGACAACTAGAAGCAGTTTTCTTCTTTTTTAAAATTATTTTTAGTTGGAGGATAATTACCTTACAATTTTGTGTTGGTTTCTGCCATACATCAACATGAATCAGCTGGCAAGGCCAAGCTACTACTTCACTGTCCTAACTCAGGGGTCTACCAATCTTCTAGCCACACAATCATAATTTAGTTCTCAGGGATCTTGACCACCTTTCCTTCCCATAAGGAATCACACTGGTCAATTACATTGATGACATTAAATTGATTAGATCTACTGTGTAAGAGGTAGCAACTACTCTATAGACTTATTGGTAAGACATTTGTGTGCGTGAAAGGTTGAAAAATAAACCTGACAAAAATTAAGGGATATTTTACTTCTAGGGGTTCAGTGGTGTGGGGCATGTTGAGATATCCTGTTTAAGGTAAAGGATGAGTTGCTACATCTGGCCCTCTTAAGAGCTCTAAAGGTATAATGCCTCATGAGCCTCTTTGGATTTTGGAGGTAACATTTTCTTCATTTTGGAGTGTTACTCCAGCCCATTTACCAGGGAATTTGAAAAACACTTCTAATCTTAAGTTGGATCCAGGATAAAATAAGGCTCTGCAACAGATGTAGACTCCTTCACTTGGGCCATGTGATCCAACAGATCCAATTGTGCTTAGTGTCAGTGGGGTAGAGGGCTGCTATTTGGAGCCCCTATAGGTGAATTGTCCTGACCTGCCTCTCGAGAAATCTGTATGCAGGTCAGGAAGCAACAGTTAGAACTGGACATGGAACAACAGAGTGGTTCAGAGTCCCTTTGACTGCAAGCAGATCCAACCAGTCCATTCTGAAGGAGATCAGCCCTGGGATTTCTTTGGAAAGAATGATGCTAAAGCTGAAACTCCAGTACTTTGGCCACCTCATGAGAGGAGTTGACTCATTGGAAAAGACTTTGATACTGGGAGGGATTGGGGGCAGGAGAAGGGGATGACAGAGGATGGGATGGCTGCATGGCATCACTGACTCAAAGGACGTGAGTCTAAGTGAACTGAATTGATAGGTGAATTGTAGCATGGGCTCTTAGGAATTTAGAACCGAGCCCTGCCATCCTTCACAGATACTATTCTTTTGAGAAACAACTCTTGGACTGTTATTGGGTCTTTAGTAGAGACTGAAACGGAGAAGGCAATGGCACCCCACTCCAGTACACTTGCCTGGAACATCCCATGGACAGAGGTGCCTGGTGGGCTGCAGTCCATGGGGTCGCTAGGAGTCGGACACGACTGATGGACTTCACTTTCACCTTTCACTTTCATGCATTGGAGAAGGAAGTGGCAACCCACTCCAGTGTTTTTGCCTGGAGAATCTCAGGGATGGGGGAGCCTGGTGGGCTGCCATCTATGGAGTCGCAGAGAGTCAGACACAACTGAAGAAACTTAGCAGCAGCAGCAGCAGAGACCGAAAACCAAGCGTTGACCAAGTTATGTGACCTGAGATGCCCATTATGAACTGGGTATTATCTGACCCAACAAGCTACAAAGTTGAATGAGCACATCAGTGGTCCAAAATCTAATAGAAATGGTTTAAACATGAGTAGAACTGAGCAGACCCTGAAGGCACAAGTAAGTTACATGAAGAAATGGCCCAAATGTTGAGGGTTCCCCTTCTTGCTACTCTGCCTTCTCTCTCCCAGCCTGCACTTGTTGGCCTTATGTGGAGCTCTACCAATCCACCCTTGTCATCACCCAAAGGGATAATGCACAAAGAGTGCCCATGGTGGCAGGAATGGAGGTGACACGTGCTCAACCACATGAGCTTCCACTGATAGGTTCCTGGGCTTCCACCCAGGTTCCACTGATAGGTTCCTGGGCTTCCACCCAGGCTGACCTGTCTACAGGCATTGCTGAGTGCCCAACCTGCCAGTTACAGAGACCAAGCCCCTGTATGGCACCATTCACCAGGGTAATCAGCTAGCTATCTTGTGGTAAGTTTATTACATTGGACTGCTTCCATCTTTTTATTTTTATTTTTTTAACTGGAAGAAAACTCTTACTCTGGATACAGGTTTGCCATCCTTGCTTGCAATGCTTCTGCCAAAACTACTATTTGTAGTCTTATACTATGCCTTATCTACTGTTATGTATTCACATAGCATATCTTCTTACCTAGGAACTCTGTTGTTGGTGAGTATTTGCAACTCCATGGACTGCAGCATGCCAGCTCCTTTGTCCTCTGCTGTCTCTTGGAGTTGCTCAAATTCATGTCCATTGATGCTATCTAACCGTCTCATCCTCAGATGCCCCCTTCTCCATTTGTCTTCAATCTTTCCCAGCATCAGGATACTTTCCAGTGAGTTGGGTCTTCACATCAGGTGGCTTCAGTTTCAGCGTCAGTCCTTCCAGTGACTATTCAGGGTTGATTTCCTCTAGGATTGACTGGTTTGATCTCCTTGCTGTCCAAGGGACTCACAAGCGTCTTCTACAACACTACAATTCAAAAGAATCAGTTCTTCAGCACTCAGTCTTCTTTAGGGTCCAAAACTCACTTCTGTACACGTCTACTGGAAAAATCATAGCTTTGACTATACAGACTTTGTCAGCAAAGTGATGTCTCTGGTTTTCAATATGCTGTCTAGGCTTGTCATAGCTTTCCTCTCAAGAAGCAAGTCTTTTCTAATTTAATGGCTTCAATCATCATCCACAGTGATTTTGGAGCCCCCCCAAATAAAATTTGTCACTGCTTCCACGTTTCCCCCTTCTATTTGCCATGAACTGATGGGACTGTATGCCATGATCTTAGTTTTTTGAATGTTGAATTTTAAGCCAGTTTTCCACTCTCCTCTTTCACTGAAAGGTTGCTGTTGAATCACGACGCCGGGATTCTTGGCCCCTAGAGAAGAATTCAATCCAGGGCCATAGATGAGGCTTGATCACTCAGAGCTTTTATTTAATAAAGTTTTATTAAAGTATAAAAGAGATAGAGAAAGCTTCTGACATAGGCATCAGAAGGGGGCAGAAAGAGTACCCCTGCTAGTCTTTAGCTGGATGTTATAGAGTCACCAGCAGTCTGTTAATGAAAGAAAGGAATGTCTCAAAACTTAGAATGGCACCAGGCCCCTCACCCATAAGATGTATTTTGGGATAACCTTGGCTCCAAATGGTTTATCTTGGGCCATAAAATGTTTAAGTTGAATGTTGAAGAGGGGCAGATCACCATATGGTTTCATTTACATAGATGAGAGGAACAATATCAGAGTATAACGTACTGGTTTATCAAGTAGGTTCTGAGCCCAAAAGGCAGAACCGACTTGAAGGCAGAGTTTGGGGTAAATGCATAGTACATTAGCATAGCTTAAGATAAACATTTCCATAAGAAAAAGGCATTGGTTAACTTTAGGTGAAACCAGGTATCATTATGGCAACACAGAATTTTAAAAGAAACCTCCTTTTAAATTTGTATAGAGAAGGAAAAAAATATCGCTAGTTTGTTTCCTCCTGCTGCTTAAGAGATATAAAATGTCTGACACTTGCAGGCTATTGCCTCCATTTAGAGACCCCCTGGCCTTCCTGCCTGTTACCCTCTCAATCCAAGAACTTAAGGAAGCAGTTCAAAGATAGAAGTTTATAGCAATTCAATCTTAACTCAGGACACAAGAAAAACATCAAATTAATAATCTACACTTATGCCCAAAACAATTAGAGATAAAGGAACAAACAAAACCCAAACTTACTGGAAGGAAAGAAATCACAAAAATCAGAAAAGAAATAAATAAAATAGAGATGAAGAAAACTTAAGCAAAAATCAGTGAAACTAAAAGCTATTTCTTTGAGAAGATAAACAAAAATAGATAAGCTTTTAATAAAGCCCAGCAAGAAAAAACAGGAAGAAGGCTCAAGTCTATAAAATTAAAAGTGAAAAGGAAGTTATAATGAACATCACAAAAATACAGAGGATGATAAGAAGCTATTTCTATGTGCCAATAAAATGGGCAATTTAGAAGAAATGTACAAATTCTTACAAAGCTACAACCTTCAAAGACTTAATCAAGAAGAAAGAGAACAATATGAACAGAACATTCACAAGTACTGAAATTGAGCCAGTGATTATAAAGCTTCCAATAGACAGAAGTCCAGAACCTGAGAACTTCACTGGTAAATTCTATCAAACATTTAGAGAAGAGCTATCACCTATCCTTCTGAAACTCTTCCAAAAATTGCATAAATAGGAACACTCCCAAGCTCATTTTGAGGGCACCATTATCACCCTGAAATCAAATCCAGGCAAAGATCTTACACACAAAAAATAGAAAATTACAGGCCAATATCACTGATGAACATAGATCAAAATTCCTCAGCAAAATACCATCAAACCAATTCCAACAATACATTGAAAGGATCATACATCATGATAGAGTGGGATTTATCCCAGTGAGGCATGGATTCTTCAATATCTGCAAATCAATCAATGTGATATACCACATTAACAAATTGAAGAATGAAACAATATGATTATCTTTACAGATGCAGAAAAAGCTTTTGACATTTGTGATAAAAGCTACCCTGAAAATAGGAACAGAGGGAACCTACCTCAGTATTAAAAGGCCGTATATAACAAATCCATAGCTAACAAAATGGTGAAAAACTGAACGCATTCCCTCTATGATCAAGAACAAGGATGCCCATTGTCACCACTTTTATTCAACAGAGTTTTAGAAGTCATAGTCACAGCAATCAGAGAAAGAAAAGAAAGAAAATGAAACCAAATTAGAAAAGAAGTAAAACTGTTACTGTGTGCAGATGACATGAGACTATACACAGAATATTCCAAAGATGCTAACAGAAAACTAGAGCTCATTCATAAATTCGGTAAAGTTGCAGGATGTATAATTAACACACAGAAATCGGTTCCATTTCTATACAATAACAACAAAAGATCAGAAAGAGAAATCAAAGAAATAACTCCTTTTACTATGACCTCCAAAAAATATATATTTAACAATAAACATACCTAAGGAGACAAATGACCTCTACTCTGAAAACTATAAGATTCTGATGAAAGAAATCAGAGATGAAACAAATAGATGGAAGGATACACCGTGTTCTTATATTGGAAGAAATGACATTTCCAAAATGACTATACTGGCCATGTTCAGTTCAGTCAAGATAATTTCAGTTGCTCAGTCGTGTCCGACTCTTTGTGACCCTATGGACTGCAGTATGCCAGGCCTCTCTGTCCATCCCCAACCCCTGGAGTTTGCTCAAGCTCATGTCCATTGAGTTAGTGATGCCATTCAACCATGTCATCCTCTGTCGTCCCCTTCTCCTTCTGCCTTCAATCTTTCCCAGCATCAGGGTCTTTCCCAGTGGGTCAGTTCTTCTCATCATGTGGCCAAAGTATTGGTTTTTCAGCTTCAGCATTAGTCCTTACAATGAATATTCAGGACTAATTTCCTTTAGTATGGACTGGTTGGATCTCCTTGCAGTCAAAGGGACTCTCAAGAGTCTTCTCCAACACCACAGTTCAAAAGCATCAGTTATTTGGCACTTAGCTTTCTTTATAATCCAACTCTTGCATCTATACATGACTACTGCAAAAACCATAGCTTTGACTAGAAAGACCTTTGTTGGCAAAGTAATGTCTCTGCTTTTTAATACAAATTCGATACAATCCCTATAAAATTACCAATGATATTTTTCAAGGAACTAGAGCAAAAAAATCTAAAATTTATATGGAAACACAAAAATCCCCCAAAAGGCAAAGCAATCTTGAGAAAGAAAAATGGAGGAGTCAGGCTCCCTAACATCAGACTATACTACAAAGCTACTAGTCACCAAAATAGTATGATACTGGCACAATAACAGAAATATAGATGAATGGAACAGGATAGAAAGCCAGAAATAAATTCACACACCTATGATCAACTAATCTACAACAAATAATGCAAGAATATGCAATTAAGAAAAGACAGCCCCTTTAATAAGTGATGCTGAGAAAATTGGAAATGTACATGGAAAAAAAAAAGTCTCTACCACCATATAAACTCAAAATGGATCAAAAATCTAAATGTAAGACAGGATACTACAAAGCAGAGGAAAATAGGTAAAACACTCTTTGACACAAATCTCAGCAATATCGTTTCTTTTTTTTTTTAAATCCACATCCCAGGGTAATGAAAAGAAACAGAAAAATAAACAAATGAAAATGTTTCCGCATAGCTAGGAAACTGTGAACAAAATAAAAAGACAATCCACAGACTGGGGGAAATATTTGCAAACTATACCACTGACATGGAATTAACTTCCAAAATATACAAATGATTCATGCAACTCTATGCCAAAAAAAAAAAGGCAAAAAATGAGCAAAGATCTAAATATGCAATTCCTCAAAGAAGACAAAGAGATGGCCAAAAAGCACATGAAAAGGTGCTCTAATTATCTGAGAAATGTAAATCAAATGTACAATGAAATATCATCTCATACCAGTCAGAATGGCCATCACCAAAGAGTGTACAATAAATAACTGCTGGACAAGGTGTGGAGAAAAGGAAATCCTTCTACACTGTTGGTGGGAATGTAAACTGGTACAACCACTATTGAGAATGGTATGGAGGTTCCTCAAAAAAAAAAAAAACCCAAAAAACAAACAAACAACTAAAAATAGAGTTGCCACATGATCCAGCAATCATATTTCCGAACATATATCCACAGGGATACATACACCCCTGGAATGTTCCTTGCGGCACTGTTTATAATAGCCAAGACATTGAAACAACTTAAATATCCATCAACAGATGAATGAATAAAGAAGATGTGGTATATATATGTCTGTGTGTGTGTGTGTGTGTGCGTGTGTATGTTAGTCATTCAGTTGTGTCTGACTCTTTGTGACCCCCATGGACTATAACCCACCAGATTGCTCTGTCTATGGAATTCTCAAGGCAAGAATACTGGAGTGGGTAGCCTTCCCCTTCTCCAGGGCATCTCCCTGACCCAGGGATTGAATCCAGGTCTCCAGCATTGCAGGCAAATTCTTTATTGTCTGAGCCACTGCTGCGGCTACTGCTGCTAAGTCACTTCAGTTGTGTCTGACTCTGTGCGACCCCATAGACAGCAGCCCACCAAACTTCCCCATCTTTGGGATTCTCCAGGCAAGAACACTGGAGTGGGTTGCCATTTCCTTTTCCAATGCATGAAAGTAAAAAGTGAAAGTAAAGTCACTCAGTCGTGTCCGACTCTTAGCGACCCCATGGACTGCAGCCAACCAGGCTCCTCTGTCCATGGGATTCTCCAGGCAAGAGTACTGGAGTGGGGTGTCAATACCTTCTCTGTCTGAGCCACTGGGGAAGTCCATATATATATATATACACACACAAACACATATACATACATATATGCATCCATATATATGGATATATATACATATATATATGTATCCATATATATATATACAAACACATATACATATGTATATGAAGTCCATATATATATTTATATGAAGCCTATATATATATGTACACACAGACATATATATAAGGGAATAATAGCCATAAAAAATGAAATATTGTCATTTGCAACAGCATGGATGAACATAGTGAAATAAGTCAAGCACAGAAAAATAAATGATATTACTGATAAGAAAAATCTAAAAAAAAAAAGATGTAAAAGAACTTATTTACAAAACAAATAGTTATAGATGTAGAAGACAAACATGTTTACCAGGGCGGAAAGTGGAGGGAGAGATAAATTGGAAGATATGGATTGACACATATAAATTACTATATATAAAATTGGTAAGTAATAAGAATCTACTATATAGCACAGGGAATCTGTTCAATACTCTGTAATGACCTATGTAGCTATAAAGTCTAAAAAAAGAGTAGATATATGTGTATGTATAACTTATTCAGTTTGCTTATGGCAGAAGCTAATACAACATCATAAATCAACTATACTGTAATAAAATTTAATTTTAAAAAGTCTTTTACTGTTTATAATTGTAGTAAAGTCTATCTTATACATGCATATTAATATATATTTCTTTCATGAAATGTACATGTGGGATTATACCTAAAAATTCAGTTCTAGTTGCTTCTTAGGAAGGTCATTCTCAAATTGATCTGTGATGACCCAGGACTTGGACGTCAGTTTACCAGTCTCAGCAATCTGGTTCTCAGGTCTCTGAGTGTGGATTTGCCTCTCAAGGACAGACTTATACTATGAACTCAAAATCTGGTGTATAAACGGAATAACCAATTTATTAACCTACAGCCATATTTTATCTCCTTGTAGACAAATTACCCAGAAATCACAGGTCTCAGTTCAGTTCAGTTCAGTCGCTCAGTTGTGTCCAGCTCTTTGTGACCCCACGAATCACAGCACGCCAGGCCTCCCTGTTCATCACCAGCTCCCGGAGTTCACTCAAACTCACATCCACAGAGTCGGTGATGCCATCCACCATCTCATCCTCTGTCGTCCCCTTCTCCTCCTGCCCCCAATCCCTCCCAGCATCAGAGTCTTTTCCAATGAGTCAACTCTTCACATGAGGTGACCAAAGTACTGGAGTTTCAGCTTTAGCATCATTACTTCCAAAGAACAACCAGGGCTGATCTCCTTTAAAATGGACTGGTTGGATCTCCTTGCAGTCCAAGGGACTCTCAAGTGTCTTGTCCAACACCACAGTTCAAAAGCATCAATTCTTCAGCCCTCAGCTTTCTTCACAGTCCAACTCTTACATCCATGCATGACCACTGGAAAAACCATAGCCTTGACTAGACCGACCTTTGTTGGGAAAGTAATGTCTCTGCTTTTGAATATGCTGTCTAATTTGGTCATAACTTTTCTCCCAAAGAGTAAATGTCTTTTAATTTAAACAGGTCTACATAGGGATTTGTAATTATGAATACAAACACCCAGTTGTACTTAGTGAGTAACTGTGGAGTCAGATTCATTATTTGAATGTTTCAAGATGCCAACTAAGGGAGCCTAATGCACCTGATATCCACTGACTCAGCAGGTTGAGACTTTAAGGATAACGAATTGTTTTACTTGTCTATGCACCACTGAGTACAACTTTTGTCTTTGAAAACTTTTTTTATTCTTTCCTGCAAGCTAATATTATTTTCTTTAGACATGTTATACATCCCCTTAAATGATCTTGCACTACTTCAATCATTATGGATTGAATTTAACAATTATATCCCATTGGACAGTAGCATTCCCTTCATTTTCTAGTTCTGGTAAATAGAGTGCATGCAGCTATATAAGGAATCAATATTTTCCACTGTATATATTTTTTTAAAGAAAGATAAGCTGATAAATTTGTCTTCCTACTATTAACTGATTTACTCAGCCTAGTAGCCTTAAGGGTTTTAGGTATGTTGCCTTTTAGATGTTTTTGTTTTTGGTTCCTGAAAAACTTACTTGTTTTCTAACGGATCGCAGATGACTATGCTGCTATTTGAAACTATATTTTTGTTTTCAGGTAGGTTGAGAGAAGATGTAGCTGTAGACTCTTAAGATGCACACTATTAAAATAGCTCCAGAATAGCTACATGTACTGTTTTGTGGCTCTTCTGTGATTTATTGAATACTAACTACACCTAACATCCCAGTGCTAATTGCTTCTGTTACAACCAAATGCCAGTTCCCTGAACTTCGTCAAGTCTGAGACTGTAAAGGATGTGTGATCCCTTGATATTGAAATAAAAAGGACTTTAACTCCCAATGTGTCCCCTACAAAACTGACAGGAATTTCTCCTAGTCACCTTTTCCTCTAACTTTTTAAATCAAGTTTTTATTTTTCTTGTGTCTTACCACTACCAACTGTGGCCTCCTTTCCTCTCCATGTCATTGGAGTGTCATGTCATGTCATTTTTTATTTCATCCAATACTTCCATGTGATGTAGTGAGAGGTATAATTTTGATGATTTGTAGGTCTTTTACAGGCTGGAGGAGCTATAATAATAACAACAGTTATTTCCTTAGTTAAGTTATCCAGCATCGCCCAATATTAAAAATTAAAAAAAATTAACAGTAAACATTAAACATCCTTATTTCTAAAATTTTATCCACCACTGATTTTCCAGGTGCACTGCTCTCCTCTTGGACCCTTGCCCTGCCTTCACCCTCTGCTGGTCTGCTTTCTCCCCCGTCCTCTCCCTTCTCCAGTTCTCTGTCTCTTCTCTTCCTGCTCCGAATCTCCTCCATCTTGAGTTACTGTTGGAAACCTAGATTTGTTTTTATGGAGTAAAATTTACTTATCTTTTCTCAGTCTTCAACCATCCTGACTATGTGTAGAGAGAGTAGTCTTTTTACAACCAAGCCAGAATCTAGTTTATATGCTTATAAAAGATAGCTCTCTTTCAGAGGAATTCTGCTCTCAGTTCTTATGCTTTGTGCTTTTGTGTGCCTGAACCACACAATAAAGTGGCAAAACACCTGTTTTATTTGTTATTGACCCCTCTGTGATGGCCCCGAATGTGTCTTGACTCTTATGCTCTTGCATACATGGAGTCCTAAAACTGAACAAACATATTCTCCCCAGACATCTTGATAAACACATGCAAAGAGTTACACTTTTTTCCTTTGTTATAGTCCAATAGCATGTTCTTTCTTCAAATGTTACTTGAAATGTATTTATTTCCATGTGGTGTGATCCATATAGGGATTTTCATGTGCTTGTAGCAATAGAAAAGTCAGAAAACAGCTGAAAATAGCTGTTTGTTCATATTCTTTAATGCCTGAAATAGTGGTGATGTTATCCCCTGATAATTTTTTGGCCCTATTTTATGCCAAGAAAGAAAATAGCTCGAGCAATAAAAAGTCTTAAGTATGTCATGATTGCCATAATAATATAGTGGATAGTGCAGCCGAATCTCTTTTCCACATCCAAGGGGTCTAGAAACCCATTCTGGCTTGGGAAAAAGGAGAAATATTCCACTTCTGGTTTTCTGTGCTGTGGCAAACTGAAGAAAGGAAGCGCTGCTCCCTAAGGCTGGATGGTTGGAGCTGGCAACATATGCATTTCATTATGGAGCCTGACATTTGTGCAGAGTAGCATGGGTTGCTAGTCACCCTGCACAGGTTAGAGACACTCTACTCTCATATTTCTGGGAAGTAGACTGTGAGTCTCAGGGAGGTAAGGGGTTAGGACACTGTAGTCATGATGGGGGAAATAGACACCATTAAATCACAATGAAAAGTACCTCAAGATGGGTGAGCTTACCCATATTTTGAGAAGAAACAGTATAGATTCCAAGGAAAGGATCTAGGGAGAAATTAAGGTTTTATTTTGGGCAATCTCATGTCACATCTTCCTGTATGCTTTCAGATATTTGCCTCCTGGAGCCACTTAGATGGTCAGGGGGGTGGAATAGGAAAAGTAATTTCAACATTAACAACCAAAGGGATTTACTTTTTGCTGTTGAATCTTGGCTGTAATTTGGGGGGCATTTCAGGGGCCTCTATAATGAATCAAAATATAAGACTTTTAGAGAAATGTTTGCAAAATAGTTTTTAGAAAGATTGAGGTGTTCCTTTCCAAGAGAATATCTTCTCTAAATTTCAATAATGTACATTCACTTCACTGGCATACCATGAGTTAAATTACTACCAGTGTTTATTAACAACTAATTTTCAGACTTTTATCAATCCAGCATCTGGGGAACATTGTTTGTTTTAACTTGCATTTTTATGTAGGTAAGTAACCCAATTATGATAATTACATTATGGAAAATTTATTACCTCCTCCTTTGCTACTCATAATTTATTTTACCTGGTTTTGTAGCTTAGGGTAAATTGTTGAGAGTCAGAGAGCAGTAAGAATGTATTTTGCAATCTCATTGCTATGTGAGATATATTAAATCTGATACTTTTTTGAACACAAAGATGACAAACCAAATTCTTTAAAGGTATTATTAAAATGAAAAAAACTCATTGATACTTAAAATGGAAAACTCAGGAAAGAGGCTTTCTTGGTATCTATTTCTCTGTTGTCCTTTATTGTT
>SJYF01001169.1:1557452-1573897 GCA_006410515.1 Procapra przewalskii
AGGGGCTTCGGCATTGGGATATTGGGTACACCTGTGGCCAATGCATGTCAATGTATGGCAAAACAAATACAGTATTGTAATGTAGGGAAATAACAATAATAATAAAAATTTTAAAAAAATGAAGATGCTAAGCTTAAATTGTGTTTGATCGAGATAGCAGAAAAAGCTAAAAATCTAAAGGGAATGAGGAGAGCAAGAGAAATGATTGGATTATAACCAGAGTTGTGTGAAAGAAAAGAAATTCATTCTTCTCAAAGACACGCTTACATGTGGAGCTGTATTATTATACAGTCAGTTCAGTTCAGTCACTCAGTTGTGTCCGACTCTTTGCAACCCCATGAATTGCAGCACGCTAGGCCTCCCTGTCCATCACCATCTCCCAGAGTGCACTCAAATTCATGTCCATCGAGTTGCTGATGCCATCCAGCCATCTCATTCTCTGTCATCCCCTTTTCCTCCTGCCCCCAATCCCTCTCAGAATCAGAGTCTTTTCCAATGAGTCAACTCTTCGCATGAGGTGGCCAAAGTACTGGAGTTTCAGCTTTAGCATCATTCCTTCCAAAGAACACCCAGGACTGATCTCCTTTAGAATGGACTGGCTGGATCTCCTTGAAGTCCAAGGGAATCTCAAGAGTTTTCTCCAACACCACAGTTCAAAAGTATGAATTCTTCAGTGCTCAACTTTCTTCACAGTCCAACTCTCACATCCAAACATGACCACTGGAAAAACCATATCTCTGACTAGATGGACCTTTGTTTGCAAAGAATGTCTCTGGTTTTCAATATGCTCTCTAGGCTGGTCATAACTTCCCTTCCAAGGAGTAATCATCTTTCAATTTCATGGTTGCAGTCACCATCTGCAGTGATTTTGGAGCCCCCCAAAACTAAAGTCTGACAGTGTTTCCATTTTATATATGGTTTTGATATCATATTCATGTGCAGGTGACTTCCTACCTATATTTATGTTTGCCTTTACTGGTGAGCTTCTCCATTGATAATTTATTGTTTCTACTAGTGACAATTTTTTACTGCTTAGAGAAATTTGTCTTTGTCAAATCTGGTCTGATGGTGCTGAATTTTCTTAGCTTTTACTTGTCTGTAAAGCTTTTGATTTCTCTATCAAATATGAATGAGTCTCACTGAGTAGAGTATTCTTGGTTGTAGGTTGTTCCCTTTCATCGCTTTATATATACCCTGCCCTCTGACTTGCAAAGTTTCTACTGAGAAATCAGCTTATAGTCTAATGGCAGTTCCCTTACACATTTGTTGTTTTTGCTTTGTTGTTTTTGATATTTTTTGTCTTTAATTTTTGCCAATTTGATTACTATATGTCTTTGTGCGTTCCTCCTTGGGTTTATCCTACCTAGGACTCTGTGCTTCCTGGTCTTAAGAGACTATTTCCTTTGCCATGTTAGAAAGTTTTCAGCTATCATCTCTTCAAATAGAATTTTTTAGGTTCTTTCTCTCTCTTTCTCTCCTTCTGGGACACCTATACTGCAAATGGTGGTGCATTTAATGTTTTCTCAAATACCTCTTAGATTGTCTTCTTTCATTTTTATTCTTTTTTTTCTTTATTTTGTTCATGGCAGTGATTTCCACCATTCTGTCTTTCAGGTCATTTCTCTGTTCTTCCTGTTACTCTGTTACTGATTCCTTCTAGTGTATTTTTTATTTTAATTATTGCATTGTTCATCTCTCTTTACTTGTTCATTAGTTCTTCTAGGGCTTTGTTAAACATTTATTATATCTTCTCAATTTATGCTTTCATTCTTTTTTCAAAGATATTAAGTCATTTCACTGTCATTATTTTGAATTCTTTCTGATAGTTTGCCAATCTCCACTTCATTTAGTTGTTCTTCTGGAATTTTATATTGTTCCTTCATCTGGAACATATTCCCTCTGCCATCTCACATTGTCTAACTTACCGTGATTTCAGTGCTGTTCCATATGCTGCAAGATTGTAGTTCTGGCTTCTGATTTCTTCCCTCTAGTGGGTGAGGCTGTCTAAGAGGCTTGTGTATGCTTCTTGAAGTCAAGGAGTGGCTCCTATCTGCTAATATGTATAGCTGATTCTTTTCCCTCTGGTGGACAGGACCATGCTCAGGAACACTTTAAGCAGCCCGTCTGCTGATGAGTTGGTCTGTGTTCCCACTCTGTTGGCTATTTGGCCTGAGGTATCCCAGCTTCAAAGCCTACAGGTTTTTGGTTAGGGTTAGTTCTCAATGGGAAATAGTATCCTCCATGAAGGCTCATACCAATCATCTGAGGTACCACTGCAAATGTCCTTGTCTCTGAAGTGAGGTCTAGCCACCCCTTGCCTCTGCAGGTGATCCACTAATACTAGCACGTAGATTCTGGTGCAGTCTCTTATTAGGTCACTGCTCTTTTCTCTGGGTCTTGTTGTGCATTAGATCTTGTGTGAACTCTCCAAGAATGGAGTGGTTTTTTTTGTTTCCCACAGTCTTGAGTAATCCCTGTGACAAACCCCTCTGGTTTTCAAAGAAGTGTTCCTAGGGTCTTCTGTTCCAGTTGCCAGGCCCTTAGGCTGGGATGCTTGATGTGGGGCTTATGACTTTCACATCTGTGGGATAACTATAATATAATTGTTTTTAAGTTTGTGGTTCACCCACCTGGCATGTATGTAACTGGATTTTATAAAAATTGCATCCCTCCTATCACCTCATTGTAGTTTCATCTTTGTCTTTGAGTGTTGGGTAGCTTTTTGGTAGTTTCTAGTGGGATTTTTTTTTTTTTGATTAATGGTTGTTCAGTAGTTAATTGTGACTTTGGTGTTTTTGAAAGAAGAGGTGAACTTATGTATATCTACTCTGCCATCTTTCCAGCAAGTCCTTTACATTCTCTTTCTGATATTTCATTATTAATATAAAGGAATATAATCAATTTCTGTATGTTGATCTTGTATCCTGCTGTTTTACTGCATATCAGTTCCATTAGTTTTTGTGTGGAGTCTTTAGGGTTTTCTATGCATAGTACCATATCATCTTCATGTAATGACGACTTTATCTATTCTCTTCCAATTTGTATAATTTTTATTTCTTTTTTTGTCTGACTGCTATAAGTAGGATTTCCAACAATATGTTGAAGAGAAATGCTGAGAATGGGCATCCTTGTCTTGTTCCAGATTTTAGCAGGAAAGATTTCAACTTTTCTCCATTCAGTATTATATTGCAATGCATTTACCATAAATAGCTTTCACTATTTTGAGATATATGCCCTGTATATCACTTTGGTAAGAGTTTTTATTATGAATGGATGCTGAATTTTTCAAATGCATTTTCTACATCTATTGAGAGGTCTTTTCTTTTATTTATGTGGTGTAACATTTTGATTGGTTTGTGTATGTTGTACCATTTTTGTGAACTTGGAATGAATCCCACTTTGTCATGGTGCATGATCTTTATCATGTGCTGTTAGATTTAGTTTATTAATATTTGGCTAAAAATTTTTGCATCTATATTCATATTGGCCTGCAGTTTTCTTTTTTAGTGTTGACTTTTGTCTAGTTTTGGTATCCGGATCATGGTGGCTTCACAGAATGTCCTTGGGAATGTTTCTTACTCTTCAGTTTTTTGGAAGAGCTATTTTTTTTTTTCTTGATTCAGTTTTGGTGAACTCTATGTTTCTGTCCATTTCTTTTAGGCTGTCAAATATGTTGATATATATTTGTTCTAGAATTTCCTTATAGCCTTTGTATGTGTGTCGTGTCAGTTGTTATGTCTCCTTTTTCATTTCTTATTTTGTTTATTTGTGTTCTTTTTGGTGAGCCTGGTCAGATGGTTGTCAAATTTGTTTATTCTTTAAGTGAAGTAGCTCTTGATTTTATTGAGCTTTTCTACTATTTCTTAAAACTCTATTTTCTCTCTGATCTTTGTTATTTCCTTCCTCTGACTTTAGGTTTTGTTTGTTCTGCTTTTTCTATTTCATTTTAAAAGGCAGATAAGAATTTTAATCTGAGATTTATTTTCTTTTGTTTCTTGAGGAAGGTCCATGTTACTAACACTTCCTGCTAATAACTGGTTTTGCTACATCTCATAATTTTTTTTTTTGAATTCTGTTTTCATTGTCATTTGTCTCAACTTATTTTTAATTTCCTCTTTGATTTCATTGTTTACCATTGGTTTTTCAGTAGCATGTTGTTTAGTCTTTATGTAATCTTTTTTCCCCCTTATTTCTTTTTCTGTGGCTAATTTCTAGTTTCATGCCTCATTAGTCTGAAAAAATGCTTGAGATAACATCTATACTCTTCAATTTGTTGAGACTTGTTTTGTGTCCTAGTATGTAATTAATCCTGGACAATGCTGCATGTATACTTGGAAAGACAATGTATTTTTTTTGGGGGGAAGGGAATGTAATATTCTTAAAATATACATAAAATTTAACTCTCCTTTTGCATCATTTAGCATCACATCTCTGTTGCTTTATTGATTCTTTGGAAGATCTATCCACTGATGTTCAGTTCAGTTCAGTCACTCAGTCGTGTCCGACTCTTTGAGACCCCATGAATCAAAGCACGCCAGGCCTCCCTGTTCATTACCATCTCTTGGAGTTCACTCAGACTCAAGTCCATCGAGTCAGTGATGACATCCAGCCATCTCACCCTCGGTCATCCCCTTCTTCTCCTTCCCCCAATCCCTCCCAGCATCAGAGTCTTTTCCAATGAGTCAACTCTTCGTATGAGGTGGCCAAAGTACTGAAGTTTCAGCTTTAGCATCATTCCTTCCAAAGAAATCCCAGCACTAATCTCCTTCAGAATGGACTGGTTGGATCTCCTTGCAGTTCAAGGGACTCTCAAGAGTCTTCTCCAACACCACAGTTCAAACGCATCAATTCTTTGGTGCTCAGCCTTCTTCAAGTCCAACTCTCACATCCATACGTGACCACTGGAAAAACCATAACCTTGGCTAGACGGACCTTAGTCGGCAAAGTAATGTGTCTGCTTTTGAATATACTATCTAGGTTGGTCATAACTTTTCTTCCAAGGAGTAAGCGTCTTCTAATTTAATGGCTGCAGTCACCATCTGCAGTGATTTTGGAGCCCCCCAAAATAAATTCTGACACTGTTTCCACTGTTAGTGGGGTATTAAACTTTCCTATTATTGTTTTCTGCCAATTTCACCCTTCATGTTTGTTAGTATTTGTTATATATATTTGGGTACTCCTATGTTAGGTGCATGCATGTTGACAAGTGTAAAATCTTCTTATACTGATCTTTGCAACAGTATATAGTGTCCTTCATCTTTATTTATGGTCTGTTTTAAAGTACGCTTTCTAATATAAGCATTGCAGCATGCACTTTTTTGTCACTTTTGCTTGCATAGAGTATATTTTTCCATTCCTTTAACTTTCATTCCTTTTCCCTGAAGTGGTTCTCTTTCAGGCAGGATAAGGTAGGTTCCTGTTTTTATTTTGTTTTTGTTTTTTTTTAATCTAATTTTCCACCCTATGTCTTTTGATTGGAGTATTTCATTCAACAATATTTAAGATAATTATTGATAAAGGTACTTACTATTATGTTAAACTTTGGTTTCCTATTCGATTTTATATTTCTTCTTTGTTCTTTTCTTTTCCTTATTTTCCTTTTGTGGCTTGATGAACATTTTTTGTATATACTTACATTCTCTTCTTTTGGATTTATAAATAAATTCAATTTTTTAATTTGTAGGGACCTTGTGTTTTTGAGTACATTAAAGCCTTCTTATATTTACTATCATTTAAACTGGTAGCCTTATAGGCTCAAACAGACTCTAAGGGAAAATGTATATATTTTCTTATTTCCTACCCTATATTTTATGATTTTTATGTCCAGTTTTACATCTTCATCTTCATCCTATTTGTTTTAATTATGGTCATTATTGAATTCACAATTTTTTTTAAATCTGTGTACTATGTGATTTATTTTCAAAATGTATTTCTTTCCTCTTCTGTGGATTCTTTCTTCTTTTCTATTTAGAGAAGAGTTTTCAATCATTTTTGTGGTTGTAGTTTACTCGCTAGGTCATGTACGACTCTGCCGCCACATGGACTGCAACACCAAGGTTGTTTGTCCTTCACTATCTCTCAGAGTTTGGCCAAACTCATTCCGTTGAGTTGATGATGCCATCCAACCATCTTATCCTCTGTTGCTCTCTTCCCCTTTTGCATTCAATCTTTTCCAGCATCAAGGTCTTTTCCAATGAGTTGGCTCTTGCATCACATGGCCAAAATACTGGAATTTCAGCTTCTGCATCAGTCCTTTCAATGGATATTCAAGGTTGATTTCTTTGAGAAGTGACTGGTTTGATCTCCTGGCTGTCCAAAGGACTGTCAAGACTCTTGTCTGAAACACAATTCAAAAGCATCATTTTTTTGGTTGTCAGCTGTCTTTATTATCCAACTCTCACATCCATATATGACTACTAGAAAAACCATAGCTTTGACTATACAGACATTTATTGGCAAAGTGATATCTCTGCTTTCAATACTCTGTCTATGTTTGTCATTACTTTCCTTCCAAGGAGCAAGCATCTCTTAATTTCGTGGCTACAGTGACCATCTGCAGTGATTTTGGAGCAAAAGAAAATAAAACCTGCCACTGTTTCCGTTTTTCCCTCATCTTTTTGACATGAAGTAATGGGCTCAGATGCCATGATTTTAGTTTGCTGACTGTGGACTTTTAAACCAGCTTATTAACTCTCCTCTTCTACCTGCTTTAAGAAGCTCTTTACTTCCTCTTTACTTTCTGCCATTAGAGTGGTATCATCTGCTTATCTGAGGTTGTTGATATTCCTGTCATCAATCTAGATTCCAGTTTGTGATTTATCCAGCCCAGCATTTCACATTAAATATTCTGCATATAAATTAAATAAGCAGAGTACAATATACAGCCTTGATGTACTTTTTCCACATTTTTGAGCCAGCACATTGTTCCAGAGATCAAATTGTGAACATCTGTTGGATCATAGAAAAAAAGAGAGTTTCAGGAAAACATCTACTTCTGCTTTATTGCCTACACCATAGCCTTTGACTGTATGGATCACAACAAACTGAGAAAATTCTTAAAGAGATGGGAATACCAGACCACTTTACCTGCCTCCTGAGAAATCTGTAAACAACAGTTAGAACTGAACATGGAACAATGGACTGGTTCCAAATTGGGAAAAGAGTGTGTCAAGGCTGTATATTGTCACCCTGATTATTTAACTTATATGCAGAGTACATCATGAGAAAAGCCGGACTGGAAGAAGCACAAGCTAGAATCAAGATTGCAGGGAGAAATATCAATAACCTCAGATATGCAGATGACACCACCCTAATGGCAGAAAGCAAAGAAGAACTAAAGAGCCTCTTGATAAAAGTGAAGAAGGGAAATGAAAAACCTGGCTGGGCATACACACCAAGGAAACCAGAATTGAAAGAGACACATGTAGCCCAATGTTCATTGCAGCACTATTTAGAATAGCCAGGACATGGAAACAACCTAGATGTCCATCAGCAGATGGATGGATAAGAAAGCTGTGGTACATATACACAATGGAGTATTACTCAGCCCTTAAAAAGAATAAATTTGACTCAGTTCTAATGAGATGGATGAAATTAGAACCGATTATACAGAGTGAAGTAAGCCAGAAAGAAAAACACCAATACAGTAAACTGACACATATATATGGAATTTAGAAAGATAGTAATGATGACCCTCTATGTGAGACAACAGAAGAGACACAGAGGTATAGAACGGATTTTTGGACTCTGAGGGAGAGGGAGAGGGTGGGATGATTCGGGAGAATGGCATAGAAATATGTATACTCTCATGTAAGAAACGAAGCGCCAGTCTATGTTCAATACAGAATACAGGATTCTTGGGGCTGGTGCACAGGATGATCCAGGGAGATGATATGGGGTGGGAGGTGGGAGGGGGCTTCGGCATTGGGAGATCGTGTACACCTGTGGCCAATTCATGTCAATGTATGGCAAAACAAATACAGTATTGTAATGTAGAATAAAGTATTTAAAAAAAAAACCCTCAACATCGAAAAATGAAGATCATGGCATCTGATCCCATCACTTCAGGGCAAATAGATGGGGAAACAATGGAAACAGTGACAAATTTTATTTTCTTGGCCTCCAAAATCACTGAAAATGGTGAGTGCAGCCATGAAATTAAAAGATGCTTGCTCCTTGAAAGAAAAACCGTGGCAAACCTAGAGAGCTTATTAAAAAGCAGAGACATTACTTTGCCGACAAAGGTCCATCTAGTCAATGCTATGATTTTTTCCAGTAGTCATGTATAGATATGAGAGCTGGACCATAAAGAAAGCTGAGTGCCAATGAATTGTGGTGTTACAGAAGACTCTTGGGAGTCCCTTGGACTGCAAAGAGATCAGATCATTCAACCCTAAAGGAAATAAGTACTGAATATTCATTGGAAAGAGTGATGCTGAAGCTGAAGCTCCAATACTTTGGCTACCTGATGTGAAAAACTAAATCCTTGGAGAAGATTCTGATGTTGGGAAACGTTGAAGGCAGGAGGAGAAGGGGCTGACAGAGGATGAGACGGTTGTACGGCATCACAACTCCCTGGACATGAGTTTGAGCAAACTCTGGATGTTGGTGATGAACAGGGAAGCCTGGCGTGCTATAGTTCATGGGGTAAAAAAAGTCAGACACGACTGAGGGGCTCAACTGAAATTAATTGTTTGTTCCATTTCTGGTTCTACCTCTTGCTTCTTGTCCTGCATACAGGTTTCTTAGGAGACAGTTAAGGTGGTCTGGTATGCCTGTCTCTTTAAGAATTCCCCACAATTTATTGTGACCCCCACACAGTGAATTGCTTTAGCATACTCAATGAAGTAGAAGTAGACGTTTGCCTGAAATGTCCTTGTTTCCTCTATTATCCAATGGATGTCGGCAATTTGATCTCTTGTTCCTCTGCCATTTCTAAATCAAGCTTAAACATCTGGAAGTTTTTGATTCATATACTATTAAAGTCTAGCTTGAAGGATTTTGAGCATTAACTCGCTAACAAGTGAAATGAGCATAATTGTGCAGTAGTTTTAGTGCTCTTTGACATTGCCTTTCTTCGAGATTGGAATGAAAACTGACCTTTTCCAATCCTACAACTACTGCTGAGGTTTCCTAATTTGCTTACATATTGCCTGCAGCACTTTAACAGCATCATCTTTTAGGTTTGAAGTGCCTTAGCTGGAATTCTATCCCCTCCACTACATTTGTTCATAGTAATACTTCCTAATACCTTTCTATGTCATACTCCAGGATGTCCACCTCTAGGTAAGTGACCACACCATCATGATTATCCAGATCATTAAGGCCTTTTTTGTAAAGTTATTCTATATATTCTTGCCACCTTTTCTTTATCTCTTCTGCTTCTCTTAGGTCCTTGCCATCTCTGTCCTTAATTCTGCCCATCTTTGCATGAAAATTTCCCTTCATATCTCCAGTATTCTTGAAGAATTTTCTCTTATGTTGTTGGAAGAGGGTGTTTGCTTTGGCCAGAGTATTGTCTTCACACAACTCTCTGTTAATCTTTTCTTGCTTCATTTTGTACTCAAAGGCCAAACTTACCTATTGCCCCAGGTATCTCTTAACTTTCTACTTTTGTATTGCAGTCCCCTATGATGGAAAGGACCTCCTTTTTTGGCTAATTCTAGAAAGTCTTGTAGGTCTTCATAGAACTATCTGACTACAGCTTCTTTGGCATTAGTGTTTGGGACATAGAAAAAAAAGGACATTCATTTCTTTGTTTTTAAGATTGCACCAAAATACTGCATTTGGACTCTTTTGTTGATTATGAGGGCTACTCCTTTCCTTCTAAGGGATTCTTGCCCACAGTAGTAGATATAATGGTCAGCTGAATTAAATTTACCCATTCTCATCCATATTAGTTTAATAGTTCCAAAGATGTCAGTGTTCACACTTGCCATCTCCTACTTGAAGGTCTCAGTTCAGTTCAGTCACTCAGTCATGTACAACTCTGCAACTCCATGAATCACAGCACCCCAAGCTGCCTGTCCACCACCAACTCCCAGAGTCTACTCAAAGTCATTTCCATAGAGTCAGTGATGCCGTCCAGCCATCTCATCCTCTGTCATCCCCTTCTCCTCCTGCCCCCAATCCCTCCCAGCATCAGGGTCTTTTCCAATGAGTCAACTCTTCTCATGAGGTGGCCAAAGAACTGGAGTTTCAGCTTTAGCATCAGTCCTTCCAATGAACACCCAGGACTGATCTCCTTTAGGATGGACAGGTTGGACCTCCTTGCAGTCCAAGGGACTCTCAAGAGTCTTCTCCAACACCACAGTTCAAAAGCATCAGTTCTTCAGCGCCCAGCTTTCAACACTGTCCAAATCTCACATTCATACATGACCACTGGAAAAACCATGCCTTGACTAGATGGACCCTTGTGGGCAAAGTAATGTCTCTGCTTTTTAATATACTGTCTAAGTTGGTCATAATTTTCCTTCCAAGGAGTAAGTGTCTTTTAATTTCATGGCTGCAGTGATTTTGGAGCCCCCCAAAATAAAGTCTAACACTGTTTCCACTCTTTCCCCATCTATTTCCCATGAATTGATGGGGCCAGATGCCATGATCTTGTTTTCTGAGTGTTGAGCTTTAAGCCACTTTTTCACTCTTCTCTTTCACTTTCATCAAGAGGCTTTTTAGTTTCTCTTCACTTTCTGCCATAAGCGTGGTGTCATCTGCATATCTGAGGTTACTGATATCTCTTCTGGTAACCTTGATTTCAGCTTGTGCTTCTTCCAGCCCAGCGTTTCTCATGATGTATTCTGCATATAAGTTAAATAACCAGGGTGACAATATACAGCCTTGATGTACTCCTTTTCCTATTTGGAACCAGTCTGTTGTTCCATGTCCAGTTCTAACTGTTGCTTCCTGACCTGCATATAGGTTTCTCAAGAGGCAGGTCAGGTGGTCTGGTACTCCCATCTCTTGAAGAATTTTCCACAGTTGATTGTGATCTACATAATCAAAGGCTTTGGCATAGTCAATAAAGCAGAAATAGATATTTTTCTGGAACTCTCTTGCTTCTTCAATGATCCAGTGGATGTTGGTAATTTGATCTCTGGTTCCTCTCCTTTTTTAAAACCAATTTGAACATCTGGAAGTTCACGGTTCACGTATTGTTGAAGCCTGGCTTGGAGAATTTTGAGCATTACTTTACTAGCATGTGAGATGAGTGCAATTGTGCGGCAGTTTGAGCATTCTTTGGCATTGCCTTTCTTTGGAATTAGAATGAAAACTGTTCTTTTCCAGTCCTGTGGCCACTGCTGAGTTTTCCAAATTTGCTGGCATATTGACTGCAGCACTTTCACTGGATTTGAAATAGCTCAGCTGGAATTCCATCACCTCCACTAGCTTTGTTCGTAGTGATGCTTTCTAAGGCTCATTTGCCTTCACATTCCAGGATATCTGGCTCTAGGTGAGAGATCACATTACCATGATTATCTGGGTCATGAAGCTTTTTTTTTGTACTGTTCTTCTGTGTATTCTTGCCACCTCTTCTTAATATCTTCTGCTTTTTTTAGGTCTATACCATTTCTGCCCTTTATCGAGCCCACCTTTGTATGAAATGTTCCTTTGGTATCTCTAATTTTCTTGAAGAGATCTCTAGTCTTTCCTATTTTGTTGTTTTCCTCTATTTGTTTGCCTTGATCGCTGATGAAGACTTTCTTATCCCTCCTCGCTATTCTTTGGAACTGTGCATTCCAGTGGGAATATCTTTCCTTTTCTCCTTTGCTTTTCACTTTGCTTCTTTTCACAGCTACTTGTAAGGCCTCCTCAGACAGCCATTTTGCTTTTTTTGCATTTGTTTTCCATTGAGATGGTCATCTATTTCTCACTTCCACTGTATAGCATAAGGGATTTGATTTAGGTCATACCTGAATGGTCTAGACGTTTTCCCTACTTTCTTCAATTTAAGTCTAAATTTGGCAGTAAGAAATTCATGATCTGAGCCATAGTCTCAGTCTTGGTTTTGCTGACTCTATAGAGCTTCTCCATCTTTGGTTCCAAAGAATATTATCAATCCGATTTCAGTGTTGACCATCTGGTGATGTCCATGTGTCGAGTCTTCTCTTGTGTTGTTGTAAGAGGGTGCTTGCGATTACCAGTGTATTCTATTGGCAAAACTCTATTACCTTTGCCCTGCTTCATTCTGAACTCCAAGGCCAAATTTGCCTGCCACTCCATGTGTTTGTTTACTTCCTACTTTTGCATTCCAGTCCCGTATAATGAAAAGAACATTTTTTGGGGGGTGTTAGTTCTAAAAGGTCCTGTAGGTCTTCATAGAACCATTTAACTTCAGCTTCTTCAGCATCACTGGTTGGAGCATAGGTTTGAATTACCATGATATTGAATGGTTTGCCTTGGAAATGAACAGAGGTTATTCTGTTGTTTTTGAGATTGCTTCCAAGTACTGCATTTTGGACTTTTTTGTTGACCATGATGGCTACTCCATTTCTTCTAAGGGATTCCTGCCCACAGTAGTAGATATAATGGTCACCTGAGTTAAATTCACCCATTCCAGTCCATTTTAGTTCACTGATTCCTAGAATGTTGACGTTCCCTCTTGCCATCTCTTGTTTGACCACTTCCAATTTGCCTTGATTCATGGACCTGACATTCCAAGTTCCTATGCAATATTGCTGTTTACAGTATTGGACCTTGCTTCTATCATCAGTCACATCCACAGCTGGGTATTGGTTTTGCTTTGGCTCTGTCCTTTTATTCTTTCTGGAGCTATTTCTCCACTGTTCTTCAAATAGCATATTGGGCACCTACTGACCCGGAGAGTTCCTACTGAATATCCTATCACTTTGCCTTTTCATACTGTTCATGGGGTTCTCAAGCCAAGGATACTGACGTGGTTTTCCATTCCCTTCTCCAGTGGACCACATTCTGTCAGACCTCTCCACCATCCTTCTTGAGTGGCCCCACATGGCATGACTTAGTTTCACTGAGTTAGACAGGCTGTGGTCCATGTGATCAGATTGGCTAGTTTCTATATTACCTTGATTCCTGGACTTAATATTCCAGGTTCCTATGCAATATTATTTGTTACAGCATATGACTTTACTTTCGCCACCAGACACATCCACGAGTTGACATCATTTCTGCTTTGGTCCAGCCCTTCATTCTTTTTTAGAGCCATTTTTCTGCTTTTCTGCAGTAACATATTGGACACCTACTGATTTGGGGGCTCATCTTTCAATTTCATATCTGTTTACCTTTTCATACTGTTTACAGGGTTCTTGAGGTAAGAATACTGAAGTGGTTTTCCATTCACTTCTTCAGTTTTCTTTTAGGATGTTTATTTTTTCTGTATTCTTTTAGTTTTTATTTTCTGAGAAATTCTTTACCTCTGTCTCTATTCTAAATGATAACCTTACTGGTTAGAGTATCCTAAGCTGCAAATTTTTTGCTTTCAGGACTTTGAATATATCTTGTCATTCCCTTCTGGGTTACATCTTTTCTTTAGAGATATCAACTGATAGTGTTACCTGGTGTTTCCTTGTAATTAACTCTGTTTTCCCCTTCTTTTCTTTAGAGTCCTCTCTTCATTTTAACTTTCTTTAAACATTTATTTATTTATTTACTACTTTTTTTCTACATTACAATACTGTGTTTGTTTTGCTATACATTGACATGAATCAGCCACAGGTGTACACGATCTACCAATGCCGAAGCCCCCTCCCACCTTCCACCCCATATCATCTTACTTTTTTTTAATTTTTAATAGTATGTCTTGCTGCAAGTGCATTTGGGCTCAGTTTATTTGGGACCCTCTTTGCTTCCTGTTCCTGGATATCTGTTTCTTTCTTTAGGTTTGGTAAATTTTCAACCATTATTTCTTCAAATACTTTTTTTATCCCCTCTTCTCTTTTTTCACCTTCCAAAATCCCTATTATATGTAGGTTGGCATGCTTTTATATTTTTATTGCATTTGTTACAATGCTGCTGCTAAGTCACTTCAGTCGTGTCCGACTCTGTGCCACCCCATAGACGGCAGCCCACCAGGCTCCGCCATCCCTGGGATTCTCCAGGCAAGAACACTGGAGTGGATTGTCATTTCCTTCTCCAATGCATGAAAGTGAAAAGTGAAAGGGAAGTCACTCAATCATGTCCGACTCTTAGCAACCCCAAGGACTGCAGCCCACCAGGCTCCTCCGTCCATGGGATTTTCCAGTCAAGAGTACTGGAGTGGGGTGCCATTGCTGCTTCTGTTTTATGTTTTAGTTTTTTGACCATGAGTCCTATGGGATCTTAGCTTCCTGACCTCACCCTCCTCATTGAAGCCTCACCCACTGCATTTGAAGGCCAAGTCCTGACCACTGGACCACCAGGAAAGTCTCTGGTGTGCTTTATATTATCCTATGTATCTCTTATATTGCTTTCATTTTTTTCATTTGAGTTTCTCTCTGCTGGCATGATTGGGTGATTTACACTCTATCTTGCAGGTTACATATTTGTCCTGCATTATTCATTCTGCTATTCATTGCCTTTAGCCAAGTTTCATCTCTGCAAGTAAGTTTTCTAATTTTTCTTAGTTCCTCTTTGTAGCTTATAATTCATTTTTTTCAGTATTTTGAATTTCTGTTAATTGACTTAATTCCTTCAGTATTTTCATTATCTCTTTATTGAAACCAGTGTCAATTAGACTGAAGAGGTCTGCTTCATTGTTTTTCTTCCAGGAGAATGCATTTAGTTTTTTAACTGGGAGGAATACCTCTGATTCTTCATTTCACTTGTATTTCTCTTACTCTAAGAATATAGGAAAAACAACTATCTACTGTCATCTTGGAGACTTATTTATATGTGAAGTCTTCCCTGTGTGACTTTTGTAGGTTTAATATGTTCAATGCAAGAGCTGTTTTTAGTAAGGATGCTTGTTGCCTCTTTCCTTAGCATGTGCTGGTTTTATCTTCTTTATAGGAGGTGTGCAGATATGGTGGCTACTGCCTGGTCTTGGAGTTCTTGGCAGTGATTAGCAGTTCAACTTTGCCTCCAGAGTAAGTAGTGGGAGTGGAAGTAGCTTGCAATCCCTCCTGTAGTTTTGGTGGGTGGCAGTGGGCGCCTGAGACCACTTCTGATATCAGGGAGGAAGGTAGCAGGGGATAGCAACCACTCCTGGGATCCAAGAGTGAGGTAGCACTGGCCTGTGATCTCCCCTAGAGCCCATGCATGCAATGTCCTCCCCTCTGTGAGAAGACACACGGGCAGAAAGCCTACAGGCTATGCCCTGTCCCTCCCTTCAAACAATGGTGACTAGAATCTAAGGCAGCCCAGGCTTCTTCCACATACACCTCCAGCCACTGTTGCACTGAATTCCAGCATCGCCACCCACCCCCACCCAAATCTGTCTCCAGATAACGAATCCTCCTTTCCTTGTTTCTCATCTCGGAAACTCAGGTTCCAGCATCCAGTTCCTGCGAGCACCAGTGGATGCTTGTGTCAGGCTGGACTGTGCGTGTTGGCAGCACTGATCATGGATGCTTGTGTCAGGCTGGACTGTGCGTGTTGGCAGCACTGATCATGGATGCTTGTGTCAGGCTGGACTGTGCGTGTTGGCAGCACTGATCATCTGTGCAGGTTTTTCCTCTTCTCTGGCTGCTGTGAACTGGCTACTGCATTCTCCTCTGAGGTTCTGAAGCTCCATTTCTTTACCAGCCAATTCCTCACTGATGAGAGGGCTTCCCAGGGTGCAGGAACATTTCTTCTTTCATAGCTCCCTCCCAGCAGTGCAAGTCCCATCCCAAGTCCTTTCTCAATTTTTTTTTCCTTTTATCCTATAGTTATTTGATGATTTTCTTGCCTTTTCAGCAGTCTGAGGTCTTCTGCCAGAGTTCAGTAGATGTTCTGTGAGAATTCTTCCACATATAGATGTATTTTTGTTGTAGCTGTTGAAGAGGGTGAGCCTCACACCTTACTACTTTGCCACTTCGATCACTCTCATCAATGTAAAGTTGTTAATTATATATCTTAAATTATTATTATTTTTGTGTTCTAAGTTTTCCAGATCCATTATGTGTTTTATACTTACAGAATCTTTCTATTTGGACCAGCTGTATTCCAAGTGTTTAATGATCCCTTATGGCTGGAAGTTAATGTGTTGAACTGAGCAGCTGTGGCCTTAAACAGAGGGCCTGCGAGGAAGAGTTTCTCTTCCTCAGATTTGTTGGGATTCCTCTGAGCCACATAGTTCTTGAAAACAAAACAATTATAGAAATCTTATACAATTTTTCTTTATGACTTAAAATATGCAGTAAATATAACTTTGAGACACTTTTTGAAACATTGATTGTGATTCTGATTTTAATTTGCTTTTTACCAAGTGTGCCTCTACCCTATCCATCACCTACCCTTCCCCACTCCCACCTCTGGCCTTACCCAGAGAACTTTCCACAAATTTTAAAGGT
>SJYF01001169.1:1582067-1598991 GCA_006410515.1 Procapra przewalskii
CAGAAATTTGGAAATGATTCAAAGAAAAAACAAAGCTCTTTTCACTGTGAGTAAATACAAGTGAATTATAACATTTTCATTGGTGTTTGGATCAAAATATATAATTTACCTTCAGATAATAGAAGTCACATAGAAGTGTAAGATAACTTTACTATTTTAAAGTTTGTAAAATATTTTATATTCCTATGTATTCAGTTCAGTCCAGTTCAGTCGCTCAGTCTTGTCTGACTCTTGGTAACCCATGGACAGAAGCATGCCAGGCCTCCCTGTCCATCACCAACTCCCGGAGTTTACTAGACTCATGTCCATTCGAGTCAGTGATGCCATCCAGCCATCCCATCCTCTGTCGTCCCCTTCTCGTCATGCTTTGAATCTTTCCCAGCATCAAAGTCTTTTCCAAGGAGTCAACTCTTAGCATGAGGTGGCCAAAGTACTGGACTTTCAGCTTTAGCATCATTCCTTCCAAAGAAATCCCAGGGTTGATCTCCTTCAGAATGGACTGGTTGGATCTCCTTGAAGTTCAAGAGATTCTCAAGAGTCTTCTCCAACACCACAGTTTAAAAGCATCAATTCTTCAGTTCTCAGCCTTCTTCACAGTCCAACTCTCACATCCATACATGACCACTGGAAAATACCATAGCCTTGACTAGATGGACCTTAGTCAGCAAAGTAATGTCTCTGCTTTTGAATATGCTATCTAGGTTGGTCATAACTTTCCTTCCAAGGAGTAAGCATCTTTTAATTCATGGCTGCAGGCACCTTCTGCAGTGATTTTGGAGACCCCAAAAATAAAGTCTGACACTGTTTCCACTGTTTCCCTATCTATTTCCCATGAAGTGACAGGACCGGACAAAATGATCTTAGTTTTCTGATTGTTAAGCTTTAAGCCAACATTTTCACTCTCCTTTTTCAATGTGATCAGGAGGCTTTTTAGTTCCTCTTCACTTTCTGCCATAAGGGTGGTGTCATCTGCATATCTGAGATTACTGATACTTCTCCCAGCAATCTTGATTCCAGCTTGTGTTTCTTCCAGTCCAGCGTTTCTCATGATGTACCCTGCATATAAGTTAAATAACCAGGGAGACAATATACAGCCTTGACATACTCCTTTTCCTATCTGGAACCAGTCTGTTGTTCCATGTCCAGTTCTAACTGTTGCTTCCTGACCTGCATACAGATATCTCAAGAGGCAGGTCAGGTGGACTGGTATTCCCATCTCTTTCAGAATCTTCCACAGTTTGTTGTGATCCACACAGCCAAAGGCTTTGGCATGGCCAATAAAGCAGAAATAGATGTTTTTTTCTGGAATTCTCTTGCTTTTTCCATGATCCAGTGGATGTTGACAATTTGCTCTCTGTTTCCTCTGCCTTTTCTAAAACCAGCTTGAACATCAGGAAGTTCATGGTTCATGTATTGCTGAAGCTTGGTTTGGAGAATTTTGAGCATTACTTTATTAGCATGTGAGATGAGTGCAATTGTGCAGTAGTTTGAGCATTCTTTGGCATTGCCTTTCTTTGGAATTAGGATGAAAACTGACCTTTTCCAGTCCTGTGGCCACTGCTGAGTTTTCCGCACTTGTGGCATATTGAGTGCAGCACTTTCACAGCATCATGTTTTAGGATTTGAAATAGCTCTACTGGAATTCCATCACCTCCACTAGCTTTGTACGTAGTGATGCTTTCTAAGGCCCACTTGACTACACTTTCCAGGATGTCTGGCTCTAGATGAGTGATCACACCATCGTAATTATCCGAGTCATGAAGATCTTTTTTGTACAGTTCTTCTATGTATTCTTGCTATCTCTTCTTAATATCTTCTGCTTCTTTTAAGTCCATACCATTTCTGTGCTTTATCGAGCCCATCTTTGCATGAAATGTTTTCTTGATATCTCTAATTTTCTTGAAGAGATCTCTAGTCTTTCCCATTCTGTTCTTTCCTCTATTCCTTTGCATTTATTGCTAAAGAAGGCTTTCTTATCTCTTCTTGTGATTCTTTGGAACTCTGCATTCATATGCTTATATCTTTCCTTTTCTACTTTGCTTTTCACCTCTCTTTTTTTCACAGCTATTTGTAAGGCCTCCCCAGACAGCAATTTTGCTTTTTTGCATTTCTTTTCCATGGGGATGGTCTTGATCCCTGTCTCCTGTACAATGTCACGAACCTCATTCCATAGTTCATCAGGCACTCTATCTATCAGATCTATGCCCTTAAATCTATTTCTCACTTCCACTGTATAATCATAAGAGATGTGATTTAGGTCATACCAGAATGGTCTAGTGGTTTTCAATATAATCAGTCTAATTTCAGTGTTGACCATCTGGTGATGTTCATGTGTACAGTCTTCTCTTGTGTTGTTGGAAGAGGGTGTTTGCTATGATCAGTGAATTTCCTTGGCAAAACTCTATTAGTCTTTGCCCTGCTTCATTCTGTAGTCCAAGGCCAAATTTGCCTGTTACTCCAGGTGTTTCTTGACTTCCTACTTTTTCATTCCAGTCCCTTATAATGCAAAGGACATCTTTTTTGGGTGTTAGTTCTAAAAGGTCTTGTAGGTCTTCATAGAACCGTTTGGCTTCAGCTTCTTCAGCTTTACTGGTTGGGGCATAGACTTAGACTACCGTGATATTGAGTGCTTTGTCTTGGAGATGAACAGAGATTATTCTGTCGTTCTTGAGATTGCATTCAAATACTACATTTCAGACTTTTTTGTTGACCATGATGGCTATTCCATTTCTTCTGAGGGATGCCTGCCTGTAGTAGTAGATATAATGGTCACCTGAGTTAAATTCACCCATTCCAGTCCTCTTTAGTTTGCTGGTTCCTAGTATGTTGACATTCACTCTTGCCATCTCCTGTTTGACCACTTCCAATTTGCCTTGATTCATAGACCTGATATTCCAGATTCCTATGCAATATTGCTCTTTACGGCATTGGACCTTGCTTCTATCACCAGTCTCACCCACAGCTGGGTATTGTTTTTGCTTTTGCTCCATCCCTTCATTCTTTCTGGAGTTATTTCTCCACTGATTTCAAATAGCATATTGGGCACCTACCGACCTAGGGAGTTCCTCTTTCAGTATCCTATCATTTTGCCTTTTCATACTGTTCATGGGGTTGTCAATGCAAGAATACTGAAGTGGCTTGCTATTCCTTTCTCCAGTGGACCACATTCTGTCAGACCTCTCCACCATGACCCGCCCATCTTGGATTGCTCTGCGGGCATGGCTTAGTTTCACTGAGTTAGACAAGGCTGCGGTCTTAGTGTGATTAGATTGACTAGTTTTCTCTGAGTATGGTTTCAGTGTATCTGCCCTCTGATGCCCTCTTGCAACACTTACCATCTTACTTGTGTTTCTCTTACCTTGGGAGTGGGGTATCTCTTCATGGCTGTTCCAGCAAAGCTCAGCCACTGCTCCTTACCTTGGATGAGGGGTATCTCCTCATTGCTGCCCTGCCTGACTTTCAACACGGGATGGCTCCTCTAGGGCCTCCTGCACCCACACAGCCACCGCTCCTTGGACCTTGGTTGCTCCTCCTGACCGCCGGCACTTGGCCTAGCGTGCAGGGTGGTCCTCCCGGCTGCCACCCCGACCTTAGGTGTGGTGTGGCTCCTCTCGGCCGTTCCCGCGCAGTCACAGCCTAGCACTCTTGGCCGCTGCCCCTGACTTCAGATTTGGGGTAACTCCTCTTAGATCCACCCTTTGGCCATGGGGTCCTCCCAGCTTCTGCCCATGACCTCAGATGTGGGATAGCTCCTCTAGGCCATGGTTAGTGTGCTGGTCACAGCCGCCTGCACTTAGTGCACTGGTCACAGCAGCCTGACAGATCTTTTCTGCCAAAGTAATGTCTCTGCTTTTTAATATGCTGTCTACATTGGTCATAACTTTTCTTCCAAGGAGAAAGCATCTTTTAATATACAGTCACCATCTGCAGTGATTTTTCAGCCTCCAAAAATAAAGTCTCTCACTTGTTATGTATTGCCTAAGCTTATATTTCTATGTAGAACTAAAATGGTCAAGTTGTATTTTTTAATCTACTTACATATTCAGAAAAACATTTCTTTCCAAATATCAATAGCCAAGTGTATTAATTTCAGATATCTTAAACTTGAAAATATTTTAAGGCATTTAGTGGTTCTATTTAACTCTGTAGGTGAGTGATCCATCATCTGTTGGATTATAGAAACAGCAAGAGAATTCCAGAAAAAAAAATCTACTTCTTCTTTATTGACTATATCAAAGCCTTTGTGTGGATCACAATAAACTGTGGAAAATTCTTCAACAGATGGGAATACTAGGCCACCTTACCTGCCTCCTGAGAAATCTGTATGCTGGTCAAGAAGCAAGAGTTAAAACTGGACATGGAGCAGCAGACTGGATAACAATGGGGAAAAGAGTATGTCGAGGCTGTTATTGTCACCCTGCTTATTTGACTTGCATGCAGAATACATCATGCAAAATGCCAGGCTGGATGAAGCACAAGCTGGAATCAAAATTGCCAGGAGAAATATCAATAACCTCAGATATGCAGATGACATTGCCTTTATGACAGAAAGCAAAGAAGAAATGAAGAACATTTTGATGAAAGTGAAAGAGGAAAGTGAAAAAGTGGAAAAGCTGGCTTAAACTCAACATTCAGAAAATGAAGGTCATGGCATCTGGTCCCATAAGTTCATGGCAAATAGATGGGGAAACAGTGACAGACTTTATTTTCTTGGCTTCCAAAATCACTGTAGATGGTGACTGTAGTCATGAAATTAAAAGACGTTTGCTCCCTGGAAGAAAAGCTATAACGAAACTAGACAGCATATTGAAAAGCAGACATTACTTTGCGAACAAAGGTCCATCTAGTCAAAGCTATGGTTTTGCCAGTAGTCATGTATGGATGAGAGATTGGATCATAAAGAAAACTGAGCACTGAGGAATTCATGCTTTTGAACTGTGATATTGGAGAAGACTCTTGAGGGCCCCTTGAACTGACTGTAACGAGATCCAACCAGTCAGTCCTAAAGGATTCAGTCCTGAACATTCATTGCAAGTACTGATGCTGATGCTGAAGCTCCAACACTTTGGCCACGGTATGAAGAACTGACTCATTAGAAAAGACCTTGATGCTGGAAAAGACTGAATCAGGAGGAAAAGGAAATGACAGAGGATGAGATGGTTTATGGCATCACTGACTCTGTGAACATGAGTTTGAGAAAACCCTGAAAGTTGGTGATGGACTGCAACAGTAGGTGCAACCCTGGAGTGCTGCAATCCATGGGGTCACAAAGAATCGAACACGGCTAAGAAACTGAACTGAACTCATTTAACTCTCATGTCAAGCTAACATATGTTTAAAGTGTTTTTATATTTTAGGTCACAACTTTGACTTCTTAAAATCTAAAAAGAATAACATTTAAAAATCCAATAGAAAAATTTCTCAGAAATAATTTCATTGGAAGATAAAACATTCTAAGCCATTCAGATATACAGGAAATGATATTTCAGTGCTTGGATTAAGAGTTGACTTAAAAATACATATTTTAATATATAAAATCTATTTCAGAATGTTATTCAGTTTGATTATATAATAACATTGCTTTCAAAGCAAAACCAGTTGATTGTTTCATTATTTATTGTGCAAAAATATTAAACAGTATAAAAAATTTAATGAAATAAAATATGAAAGTGTTGGCTGATTTGTTTTTTTTCCAGTCTTTTAGCTATTTCAGATGGCTTACATTTTAATAATTTAGCTTAAAAGTAACAATTAAGCTCTTTCTCTATGTATCCAGTTTCTTTCTGACCAGTCACTTCTTGTGTTCTCTTAGATACCAGTTAACAAGACAAACCAGTGGAGAAACTGTGAGTTCCATACTGCAGAAGAAAAAATAGAACATCTGCTTTGGGTAAAGCAACTTAATTGCAAAGCTCACTGTACTATTTTCAAAATTTGTTCAAGAGAAGAATAAGAAGCAAAAGAGGGCAGTGCAAACTCCTGACAATCTCCTTCCTTATGGAATTTTATTATCAGCAATGAAGGCGCCAAGAAAATTTTATCCTCCTTTTTTTTTTCTTTTGTATCAATTTCCTCTTCTGAAAAAGGAAGTCTAAAGTGCACTGGCTTTTGAAATTATATACATGTACATACATATATAGATATACATAGATTTCCTGGTTGTCCAGTGGTTCAGACTCCATGCTCTCACTGCTGGGGGCCTGGATTAAATCCCTTAGTTGGGGAACAAAGATCCTGTAATGTACTCAGTGCTGAAAAAAAAAATTAACAGAGAAAAACAAGCATCCTCAAATCTGCTCTCCTCTGAATTAAAAAGAAAAAAAGAAAAAAAAAGAAGGGCCTCCCTGGTTAAGACTCTATACCTCTGAGGCCCACTCACTCCCACTGCATGGGGCACAGGTTTAATCCCTGGTGTGCCAACAGAGTGCTGCCAGAACCAGGATTTTTTGGAAGAGTCTGCTTAGTTTAAAAAAAAAAAAGAAACAACTTGAAAATATTTCAACCAAGATGCAACTTTAAAAGAGAGTTCAGTTGAAGAATGTGTTTCTATGCTTTCCTTTAAAAAAGGGCTAACCTGGTGGCATTAAAAGTGTCCCACATATGCATTGCTATATTTATCTAAATGACAATTAGAAAATGAAAGGAGGCCTGTAAATTTCATTAACAATTAGTTAATGAAAGGAAGAAAAGGAAAATGATCAACTCCATTTGGGCTCTTAATTTGACCTAATTCTCTTATTCTGCATGAGTGTCCAATTCTTTGAGTCTGACTCTATGCAACTCCATGAACTATAGTCCATCAGGCTCCTCTGTCCATGGGATTTGTCAGGCAAGAATATGGAGTGGGTTGCTGTTTCCTACTCTAGGGATCTTTCTGACTGAGGTATTGAACCTTCTCTCCTGCATATCCTGCACTGGCAAGCAGATTCTTTACCTTCAGCACCACCTTGAAATCCAACTCAGCCCATGTGCTCAGTTATATTGACTCTTTGCAACCCCATGGACTGTAGCTGGCCAGAGTCCTCTGTCCATGGGATTTCTCAGGCAAGATTACTGGAGTGGGTTGCCATTTCCTACTCCAGGGGATCTTCCCAATCCTGAGATTGAACTGCATCTCTTGCATCTCCTGCATTGGCTGGTGGATTCTTTACCGCTGTGTCACCTGAGAAGCCAATTAATTTTTAATTAATATACTTGTCTGTTTCTTGTTTTCCACGTATTTCTACCATAAGGGATATATATATATATATATATATATACACACACACACATACATACATACACACATATATATATACCTAATATATTTACATATTAGATATAATATATGCATGCATTGAATATAAATGCATAGATACATACATACATACACATAATAAGCATACACTCCAGTTTCAGGTATTTTTACATATATTCTCTGAATTATGGTGGTGGTGGTTTAGTTACTCAGTTGTGTCTGACTCTTGCAACCCCCTGGACTGTAGCCCACTAGGCTCCTCTGTCCTTGAGATTCTTCTTGCCTGTCCAGGCAAGAATAATGGAGTGGGTTGCCATTTCCTTTTCCATCTCTGAATTATAGAAGCTGCCAATTTGACATTTTCCAGCCTATATCAATTTACAGAATGACCAAGCATCATCATTATGAATGTCTAGGCTCAGGATCAGCAGTACAGCTATATGTCTCTAAGGCCGACAATGAAAAGCCTTCAAAATAAGGCTTATGTTAAGCCATGGCTGATTGAGGAAGTAACACAGAATAGATTGTGATTTATGAATAAATGGTGATTTATGTTAAAAAATTACACACAAAATCGACTGTTTTACATCAATTTAGATACTCAGCATTACTAAATCTTTGAGAGAATAATGTTTACTGTGTTGCTAACTAATGAACATATTTATTTAGTGATGGTGTTTGAGATACTAAATATTATGAACTGGGGGCACTGGCCATACTCACTGGGGCAGGCAGATAGAAACATGCAGTGGTGTCACAGCCTCCAGCAAGTCCCCAGGGCTGCCTGTGTTGACCCCTTCTCTTTCTCTATGCCTTCCTCCTTTCCTTTAAGATCCAGATATGAAACAAGAACAACACTTTAAGTCAGAGATGAAGCAGCAAGGGAAATTTTATGATACCATCTTGGCCAAAATTAAAACAGTAGACTATATGACAAATCAAGCATATTCAAAACATAGATTAACAGTGAGTCACACATAGAGGATATTTCTCAACATGTATTCAAAGGCCGAGCTGAAGAGTTTTGAAGTCCATCTGAAGGGTTAAAAGGGGCTAAAATGTATCCACATATTCAAGTTGCTTCTTTTGTTCTTATAGGTCTGAAAGTCCTTGGACTTTTTTTTTTTTAAATAACATTTTTTGTATAACTGAAGTTTACTTACTAAAACTAAAGTGCATTAAAAAAATATTATTTTTGGCTGAACTGTATCTTCTGAATTTGGTAATAAAGAGCTCATGATCTGAGCCAAAGTCTGCTCCTGGTCTTGTTTTTGTTGACTGTATAGAGCTTCTCCATCTTTGGCTGCAGAGAATATAATCAGTCTGATTTCAGTGTTGACCATCTGGTGATGTCCATGTGTAGAGTCTCCTCTTGTGTTGTTGGAAGAGGGTGTTTGCTATGACCAGTGCATTTTCTAGACAAAACTCTATTAGTCTTTGCCCTGCTTCATTCTTCATTCCAAGGCCAAATTTGCCCGTTACTCCAGGTGTTTCTTGACTTCCTACTTTTTCATTCTAGTCCTCTATAATGCAAAGTACATCTTTTTTGGGTGTTAGTTCTAAAAGGTCTTGTAGGTCTTCATAAAACCGTTCAGCTTCTTCAGCGTTACTGGTTGGGGCATAGACTTGGATAACTGTGATATCGAATGGTTTGTCTTGGAAACGAAGAGAGATCATTCTTTTTGAGATTGCATCCAAGTACTGCATTTCAGACTCTTTGTGAACCATGATGACCACTCCATTTCTTCTGAGGGATTTCTGCCTCCAGTAGTAGATATAATGGGCATCTGAGTTAAATTCACCCGTTCCAGTCCATTTTAGTTCGTTGATTCCTAGAATGTCGAAGTTCACCCTTGCCATCTCTTGTTTGACCACTTCCAATTTGCCTTGATTCATGGACCTGACATTCCAGGTTCTTATGCAATATTGCTCTTTACAGCATTGGATCTTGCAGTCACATGCACAGTTGGGTATTGTTTTTGCTTTGGCTCCATCCCTTTATTCTTTCTGGAGTTATTTCTCCACTGATCTCCAGTAGCATATAGGGCACCTAGAAAGTAGGGGAAACCGCTAGACCATTCAGGTATGACCTAAATCAAATCCCTTATGATTACACAGTGGAAGGGAAAGATAGATTTAAGGGCCTAGATCTAATAGATAGAGTGCCTGATGAACTATGGAATGAGGTGCATGACATTGTACAGGAGACAGGTATCAAGACCATCCCCATGGAAAATATAACCAAAAAAGCAAAATGGCTGTCTGGGGAGGGCTTACAAACAGCTCTGAAAAGAAGAGAGGCGAAAAGATAAGGAGAAAAGGAAAGATATAAACGTCTGAATGCAGAGTTCCAAAGAATAGCAAGAAGAGATAAGAAAGTCTTCTTCAGCGATCAATGCAAAGAAATAGAGGAAAAGAACAGAATGGGAAAGACTAGAGATCTCATCAAGAAAATAGGATATACCAAGGGAACATTTCATAAAAAGATGGGCTCGATAAAGGACAGAAATCTTATGGACCTAACAGAAGCAGAAGATATTAAGAAGAGGTGGCAAGAATACATGGAAGAATTGTACAAAAAAGATCTTGACGACCCAGATAATCATGATAATGTGATCACTAATCTAGAGTCAGACATCTTGGAATGTGAAATTAAGTGGGCCTTAGAAAGCATCACTATGAATAAAGCTAGTGGAGTGCGGGGGGCGCTCTGCAGAAAGAGTAGAGGCAGTGGAACTTCCCTCAGCAAGGCCGAGGGGTTCCCGAGGAGAGGTGGGCCTGCTGTCCGCCAACCCAGCCCCTCGGCGAGCGAGAGACAATCAGACGCCACAGGCGTTCCGTCGAAGCAGTTCCACTTTATTGTTACAAACTCCCAGCTTATATAGACAAACAGGGGGATTTTAGGAGGGACTTTTCATAGTTGCACCAATCACATAAAAGGTCAGATCATCATGCCTTCATTATAGCAGGAGTCTATAGAGATCACACACTGTCTACCTGCATGGCAATCAAGAGAGCCAATCAAAGAACTTTGACAAAAAACATAGACCCTGCCCCCATCTCTTCCGCCAGGTGCCATCTTAGGTTTTCGACCACAAAGCGAGCCCCTTTGTTTTTAAGGTTTCCCATTTAGAGCCCCACAGTGGAGGTGATGAAATTCCAGTGGAGCTGTTTCAAATCCTGAAAAATGATGCAGTGAAAGTGCTGCACTCAATATGCCAGCACATTTGGAAAACTCAGCAGTGGCCACAGGACTGGAAAAGGTCGGTTTTCATTCCAATTCCAAAGAAATCAGTGCCAAAGAATGCTGAAACTACTGCATAATTGCACTCATCTCACATGCTAGTAAAGTAATGCTCAAAATTCTCCAAGCCAGGCTTCAGCAATACGTGAACCGTGAACTCCCTGATGTTCAAATTGGTTTTAGAAAAGGCAGGGGAACCAGAGATCAAATTGGCAACATCTGCTGGAACATGGAAAAAGCAAGACAGTTCCAAAAAAACAGCTCTTTCTGCTTTATTGACTATGACAAAGCCTTTGACTGTGTGGATCATAATATACTGTGGACAATTCTGAAAGAGATGGGAATACCAGATCACCTGACTTGCCTCTTGAGAAATCTGTATGCAGATCAGGAAGCAACAGTTAGAACTGGACATGAAACAACAGACTGGTTCCAAATAGGAAAAGGAGTACGTCAAGGCTGTATATTGTCACCCTACTTATTTAACTTATATGCAGAGTACAACATGAGAAACACTGGACTGGAAGAAACACAAGCTGGAATCAAGACTGCCGGGAGTATCAATAACCTCAGATATGCAGTGGACACCACCCTTATGGCAGAAATTGAAGAGGAGCTAAAGGGCCTCTTGATGAAGGTGAAAGAGGAGAGTGAAAAAGTTGGCTTAAAGCTCACCATTCAGAAAACGAAGATCATGGCATCCAGTCCCATCTCTTCATAGGAAACAGATGGAGAAACAGTGGAGAGTGTCAACTTTTATTTTTGGGGGCTCCAAAATCACTGCAGATGGTGACTGCAGCCATGAAATTAGAAGATGCTTACTCCTTGGATGAAAAGTTATGACCAGCCTAAACAGCATATTCAAAAGCAGAGACATTACTTTACCAACTAAGGTCCATCCAATCAAGGCTATGTTTTTTTCCTGTGGTCATATATGGATGTGAGAGTTGGACTGTGAAGAAGGCTGAGCACCGAAGAATTGATGCTTTTAAACTATGGTGTTGGAGAACTCTTGAGAGTATGTTGGACTGCAGGGAGAGCCAACCAGTCCATTCTAAAGGAGCTCAACCATGGGATTTCTTTGGAAGGAATGATGCTAAAGCTGAAACTCCAGTACTTTGGCCACCTCATGCAAAGAGTTGACTCATTGGAAAAGACTTTGATGCTGGGAGGGATTGGGGGCAGGAGGAGAAGGGGACGACCGAGGATGAGGTGGCTGGATGGGATCATGGACTCGATGGATGTGAGTCTGAGTGAACTCCGAGAGTTGGTGATGGACAGGGAGGCCTGGCGTGCTCCAATTCGTGGGGTCGCAGAGTCGGACACGACTGAGTGACTGAACTGTATCTTCATAAGTTTCTGCACAAAGGCTTTCTCTAGTTGTGGTGAAGAGTGCACTCTTTGTTGAGGTGCGTGGGCTTCTCATTGTGGTGGCTTCTCTTGTTGTAGAGCACAGGTTATAAGAATGCAGGCTTCAGTAGTTGTGGCATATGTGCTCAGTAGCTGTGGTGCATGGGTTTAGTTGTTCTGCAGCATGTGGGATCTTTCCAAATTAGGGATTGAACCTGTGTCTTCTTCATTGACAGGTGGACTGTTAATCACTAGACCACCAGGCAACTCTGGAAATAAATTTTTGATAGTTGTTAACATTTGGTGAGAATAAACTAAAATTAGCATGATATTAAAGTTTGTTGCACACTTTAACTTCATAATCTTAATAGAATTCCAGTGATTCAATAATATTTAAAGCTCTTCCTGTACACTAGGGCTAATAAGTGGTGAAAGTTATGACTTGAAAATATCTCTCACACTAGTAGAAGGCCCTATAGTTCATTTAGCTGAATGATGGAACCACAGAACAGAGTTTCAAATACCTCAAAGTCTGGAACAAGAGATTACATCTAAGAAAAGGACATTTACTTAAGAGTAAAAATTGCATGATGTTAGGCATAATTTTTAAATGTCAACTGTAAAATTTAGAATTAGATAGTCTTTGCTTTATACATACTCATGAGAAACAACATCAAACTTTAGAAGGAACACTGATGAAGTTGAGTTTATGAAGGCAAGGGTGAATGGTCTGAGAAAGATGTAGTGTTAAAAGAAATAGCAATGTGCAGCTTAGTGGAGTAAGGCATTTAGAATAAATGAAATAGTTGTCAGAGGAAGTCTGTGTTCTGTAGAGTTCTGTGACTTCGTTGTTAGACAGTTACATAAAAGAGTCTTCTGCATCTCAGTTTCCTAGTCTGAAAGAGGATATAATAATGATCTTTGTTCCAGGTACAATGAGGAAGCTAATTAGCATCTGAAATTTCTGAAGAATGCAGTGGGTGCTGGAATGTATTTCCTAGATCCTTCTTTTGAACAAAGAATCAATTTTTTAGCTGCTGGGGGTGCTGCTAACAGTTGCCATCTTTTGTGAGGTTGTGAAAATGGTACATCTGGGAATTGGCACTTTTAAGCCTAGGAAACACAAGTAAGTTGCATGAGCAGGTAGCCCAGAAATCTGGGAACCTCATGTCAACTACCACTGGTGTCCCAGGGCCTCTCCCTCCACTCACTCCTATAGGCATGTGAGGGGGCCCCTCTTAAAAACAAAGGATGTGAGGCAATGGGCATATAACCATGAGATCTAGTGACTGTATCCTATCCTGTATCCCCCAGAAGTTATCAGGCTGAGAGACTAATCAGACTTGTTAAAGACATAGCTGAGGCAGCAGGTTGGTACTCCTCTAAGCTAATCACTTAGAATGCAGTATGCATACTAAATCAATGATTATTATAAGGTGGTGTGTCCTCTGTGAACAGAATTCAGGCCTAGTCCAAGAAACTACCGTCTTTCACCTGATCCTGCCTCTGCCTTGTCTCTTTGCATCTACTCCTAGGTGCTACATAATCCACTACATAAAGAGCTAGAGTGAATTTTTAATAACAGAAGTCAATCATGTCATCTCTCTGCTGAAAAGTTCCCATTATCCTCACGGCCCCAAGCTACACAGACCTCTTCTCCTTCTACAATCCCCGATGCTGCCACTGTGGCCAATCATAGTGGCTTCACTCTCTCTTGAGCATGCCAAACTCTTCCTCATATCAGCTTGCTTTACCCTGTTGTCCCTTATGCTTGGAATGTACTTTCTCTTGATCTTCACATGACTGGGAGTTTCACTTCCTTTAGGGCCCTGTATGGATGCCATTTTCTCTGCGAGGTCTTTCCAGACAACTGTATTGAATATACCCCTACTCCATCCATCACAACCTAATTAGTTTGCTTTAATTATTTTACTGTACATGAAACATTGTAAATAAACACTGAATGTGTAATAATTTAACATGAAATTTACTTAAGTGCTAATTTGCTATTAAGATATTAATTGCTATTTAGGTATTATTATCAGAATCTACTCAGTATAAGTTCCATGTGGATAGGTGTTTTTCCTCTCTCACCTATCTTTACATTTCTAACACCTAGAACATGACTTGGCATGTGTTAATTGCTCAGTAATTATTTGAAATGTTAATGAATGGTGCAAGCATTTATTAAATGATAAACAACTGATGGCTTCAGTGAATCTGTTGCCTTCTTTTGCAGAGGATTTGGTTTCTTTTTCTAAGAATATGAACAATTGTTAAAAAATACTGTGAATGAAAGGTCATTATATTCATCCTATTTTAAAGAAAAAAGTGCTTTTTATATGGGTAAGTTATACAATCTTTTGCTCTGAAGAAAACTTGTTGTCAAACTGACTTTGGTAAGAGTGTTTGATTTGCCTGACCCAGATTTTAATTATGAACTTCCAGATGAGTCATTATTTCACTGGGAACATTTGTCCTACCTGTTTCCACCACTTTGAGTTTAATCTAAATTCTGATAATACCAAAAAGGGCAGAACTTGTTTTGTTCTTGTTATTAGTTAGTTTATTTATTTATTTATTTATTTATTTATTTTTTTACACGCATGGCCATTTTATTTTCAGCCATTCATTGTTGATGTGTAACCCCATAGTCAAGGAATCAAAAGCAAAGTTTTGAAACTAAGTCATATTTAAGGCTAGGTTTGTAGTCACCTAAGTAACTATTTGATTCAATGATAAAAGTGCTATTTAACCCACTGTAGTGGTGGAGTATGGACAGAACTGAAGCCCGTGGCTTTCAACTTGTCCTTGAGTAGTGTGGCTGGCATAATTACAATTGACTTGTTCTCTGCTTGAAGTCAGCAGGATAGGTGAAAAACTAGATTTATAAAACAAATGCATACCAAGTCTTTCCATTTAGAATTATTGTTCTTTTATTTTATTTTTGAATTTGTTTTTGTTTGTTGAAGTAGAGTTGATTCACAATATTATATTTGTTTCAGGTTTACAACACAGTGATTTGATATTTTGATAGATTACACACCATCCAAAGTTATTATAAAATTTTGATCATATTCCCAATCCTTCACATTACATCCTTGTGACTTCTTTCCTTTGAAGGTTTTCTTTTATTTGAAACACATTAATTCTGACTTTTAAAATTAAAGTAAGCTGTCAATACATAATTCAATATTGACATCACAGTTCGTTTTCAATGGTACAAAGCACTGCTATTAACAGTGGAGTTCATGAGTATCCAAGTCTAACTATATGTGACTATAGACACTGTCCTGCCATTTGTATGCAGGAGAGCTCATTGATTTTCATTTTATTTAAGCAAAAGGATTTGATGAAATGTATAACTAATCAACCTGTTTTTCAGGAGCCCAGTCATGTCTGACTCTTTGTGGCACCTTAGACTGCAGCACGCCAGGCCTCTCTGTTCCTTACTATCTCCTGAAGTTTGCCCAAGTTCATGTCCATTGCATAAGGGATGCCATCCAGCCATCTCATCCTCTGATGCTCTCTTCTCCTTCTGCCCTCAATCTTTCCCAGCATCAGGGACTTTTCCAATGAATAAGCTGTTTGCATTAGGTGACCAAAACACTGGAGCTTCAACCTCAGTATCAGTTTTTCCAATGAGTATTCAAGGTTGATTTTCCTTAAGATTGACTGGGATCAACCTGTGAGTTCCTTTATTTTTTGTTTTGTAAGTAGGTTTACTTTACATTCAATATCAAATGACCTTTCTCAGGAAATTAATAATTATAGAGAATTGCAAAAATAAAATTGGAAATTAGCATGCAGATCCCTCAGTAAGGGAGTTCTGTGCATGGTATATACCAAGCACTGTCTTGAGGGGACTCAAGTGACCTGGGTCAAGTCACAGCATAGCTTCTTTGCATTTTTCATACCTCAAGCCAAGATACTCTCTCAAGCACAGGAAGGCCTGGAGAAACTTCACCTTGGAACCCACTGAGGTAGATTTAATAGCAGCCCACAAAAATGTCCATGCTGTGATGCCCTGAGTCTGTGAATATGTTAACTCATATGGAAAAAGGTACTTTGCTTATAAAATTAAGAACCTTGATTACCCAGGCAAGTCCAGTGTAATCATAAGTATCCTAAAAAGAAAGGAATCAGGAGGAGTCGGATCAGGTGCTACACCAGAAGCAGAGGATGAAGCGATGTGACCATATGCCAAGGAATGACAGCAACTCTGGGAGCTGGAAAAGTAGAGAAAGTTATTCTTGGAAACATTCAGAAGTAACAGCACTGAAGACGCCTAGATGTTAGCCTCCATAAGACTCATTCCAGACTTCAGGCCTCCAAAGTGGTGATGGGATGAATTTAGTTGTTTTAATCCACTACATTTCTGACAGTTTGTTAGAGAAGCAACAGTAAACTATCATACTCACATTATCTGGACCGAAACTAGGGTGGGGCATTAGCAGTTTCCTGAAAGCTACTTTGCTTGTGTTGGTTGCCAGAAGAAAAGCCTCTTTGTTGTGGTATAAATGTCAGGTTTACAAATAGAGATTATGCTAATAACAAATGGTCACTGAAAAATTTAGTTACTGGGTACCTAGCTCACCACAGGAACCACTGCAGGTGCAGCATTCACCTGCAGGTGAACCATTCACTGCAGCAAAAAAAAAAAAAAATCACAATTACAGGGAGCCCTACTTGCCAAAGCCTTTCACTGTGTGGATCACAAAAAAATGTGGAAAATTCTGAAAGAGATGGGAATGCCAGATTACCTAACCTGCCTCTTGAAAAATCTGTATGCAGGCCAGGAAGCAACAGTTAGAGCTAGACATAGAACAACAGACTGGTTCTAAATAGGAAAAGGAGTACATCAAGGCTGTATATTGTCACCCAGCTTATTTAACTTCAGATATGCAGATGACACCACCCTTATGCCAGAAAGTGAGGAGGAACTAAAAAGCCTCTTGATGAAAGTGAAAGAGGAGAATGTAAAAGTTGGCTTAAAGCTCAACATTCAGAAAACGAAGATCATGGCATCTGGTCCCATCGCTTCATGGGAAATAGATGGAGAAACAGTGGAAACAGTGTCAGACTTTATTTTT
>SJYF01001169.1:1623959-1635263 GCA_006410515.1 Procapra przewalskii
GACTTTACAGTATAAAAGACCACAATTGCCGCCACAAAGGGTCGATGCTGTTTCCTTGAAGTCTAATTATTACTATGTAAATAAATAAATAGTTAAATGTCTCATTACTTCTAGTTAATTTTAAATATATTGAAATAGTAAAAATTTACTATATAAACTGAGGATAGCTTTGGTATAACTGCAACAGTACTGAACATGAAAGAGAAATACATAGTTTTAAAGTTCATTTTCTAAAACTTTTTGAACAGATGTACTTGGTATTCAGAAATTTTAGGATAAGAATGTGATGCAGGTACCATATATTACACAGCAGCTGCATTATCCCTTTAATTAAAGCATTAATTCTTCTGTAGTGAATTATGAAAATTCATAGAAAGTAACTTAAAACTATATATAGCCCCATTTTAATTCAGTTTGGTTTTAAGCCAAAATCAGTTTTAGTATAATGAAATTTCAGTTTCTAGGGATTTTTGGATTTTGATGCTATAAATAAGATACTGTGTATCTGTAGTTCAATTTACCTATAAATATAAAAATGCACAGGGATGATCCAGAGAGTTGATATGGGGTGGGAGGTGGGAGGAGGATTCAGGATTGGGAGCTCGTATACACCCGTGGCAGATTCATGTCAATGTATGGCAAAACCAATACAGTATTGTAAAGTAAAATAAAGTAAAAATAAAATTAAAAAAAAGAAAAAAAATGATTTAACAAAGAATATGTCTGCCTTTTTTCCAGTTTTTATAAGTGGTTGTAATGAACTGGTGGTACTTTTGTCACCTATAGGAATCTTGGCCAACATTAAATTTCTGGCACTGTTCTTTGAGTGGGGAAATAAAATCCCAGTCAAAAATAAAGTTGCTGTTTTTAGTGGCTTTACTATGAGGAAGAAGTAACATTTTTTACTTAAACATAATATCCTTCTGCTATTAATTTTCTTCTTTATATTTGTACCTATTTCACAAAACTGCAAATAAACGAAGAATCTTTCTGCAGAAAATACAGCTTTCTTTGCTAAAATGAACAAACAAAAAGTTCAACATGGATTGAAGGCAAAAAAAAAATTAAATTTTTTATTAAAATCATTTGTAAGTTCTCATTCAACTGGGTCTGATTTCTTCTATATTCTGCCCAGTGCTTATTGTCATGTGTGTGTTTTGTGTTTGTATGTGTACAAATTTGACTTCCATCCTCAAGGAAACACTGGCAAATATGGTATTGTACAGAGGTAATGTGGTATAGTACCAAGAGCATGGGGATGGGATTTAGTAAAACTGCTCTTGTATTTCAAGTGCTTCTTTAAAACCTTGTGACAGAAGAAAATTTAGTTTTTCTGAATCTAGATTTTATTATCTATAATCTGAGAGGTATAAATCAAACTTCAGAATTATTTTTAGGATAACATGAGATACACTGTCAAAGATACAATTAATAATAAGTGGTAACTATAATAACAAATTGACTATTATTAAAACCTTGACAGAGAAATCTATGTTTGATTGAAAAGGGAAGTATAATTGTGTTAGAGATAAGCTTAAAACCTTATCTTATGAAAATGTTACTCTGCTCTTCTTTACAAGACTATTATTTGTTTTTGCCACTAGAATTTGGCAAGAGCTTATTTGATAATATTTGATGAAACCATACACTCTCTACTATTTTACAGTATTTACTACAAAGCCTGTGGTCAGGAATTACAATTCTACTAGTGTAGAAAAGGTTCAGAATTCTACAGGGACAGAAAAAAATTTTCTCACTCAGTAGGAAAGAAGTAAATTGCAAGTGGAGGTCATTAAAAATTAAGGCTCTGATTGAACTTTGGCCTAGTGAATGAAATTTAACTTTTTCTAAGAAAGTTTGGCTATATTATCTGACAACACAGATGAGGAAGTGTATCTTATATCAAAATATCAACTATACAATCAACTAGAGTCCATTAAGCCATTTATTTTTTAAATAATTATTTCAGATTGATTACTTAAGTATCAAGGGCAGTTAAGCAATAGACTTAATTCTCTTTTACTTTTTTTTTTTTTTTCACTACTCAGTTCTTATGGGAAATCCTATCCAGGTCATCATATCACAATTGAAAACAACTGATAATGAAAAGAATGCTAATTGGTTTCCTCTCTCTTATCACTGATGCATACACAAACTATTATTTCCACATTCTTCCTCTTGTTTGTACTCAACTTCTATATCTAGACTTTAAAGGTGTTTTTTTTTTTCTTTTGAGTAATTAGGAACTAGCATAGCATTGGTAAACTATATTGAGTCTTAGGATGATGAATGTGATCTAGGAATAATGTATTTAAAGCTACTGATTAAATATTTATTTAACAACCATTGAACTAAGTGCTAATGACAAAAAGACAAGTTTCAGTTTTTGCACTTTCTAAACTCAGAGTTTAGTAGAGGAGATTTGTAAACAAACAAATTCAACAGAGAATGATATGTTCAATAACAGATTGTAGCCAAAGTAATAAACATTTAGACAAATAATAAACATGCTGGTCAGCAGAAAGGGGGACATTACATCAAAGTCCTGTGTTCTGCTGTAAACCTTCTGAGGCCAAAGCAACATTGTCTCAAATTGGGTGGTGAGTCAAGATTTATAGGTCAGTCTTTCAGCTCTACTTTCTTCAAAGAGAATGTCAGGAGTAAATTCATGAATTTTCAGGCTTTTACTTTCTGTTTAATTCAGCCAATATCTAGTCTCAGTGCCCTCTTTAAAAAATAGCATCAGTTCAGTTCAGTCGCTCAGTCATGTCCGACTCTTTGTGACCCCATGGACTGCAGCATGCCAGGCCTCCCTGTTTATCACCAACTCCCAGAGTTTACTCAAACTCATGTCCATTGAGTCGGTGATGCCGTCCAACTATCTCATCCTCTGTCATCCCCTTGTCCCCCTGCCGTAAATCTTTCCCAGCATCAGGGTCTTTTCCAGTGAGTCAGTTCTTCTCATCAGGTGGCCAAAGTATTAGAGTTTCAGCTTCAACATCAATCCTTTGAATAAACATTCAGGACTTACTTCCTTTAGGATGAACTGGTTGGATATCCTTGCAGTCCAAGGGACTCTTCAATGAGTCTTCTCCAACACCACAGTTTAGAAGCATCAATTCTTTGCCATTCAGTTTTCTTTATAGTCCAACTCTCACATCCATAAATGACTACTGGGGAAAAAATAGCATAATTCATTGCAAAAAATCTACTTTCAACTGCATTATGCTGTTCACCTTCCTGAAAAAACTCCCAGCATCTCTTCCTTCACCTTTCTTCCCACTTATATCACAGTGTTCCCTAAAAGTGAACATAACATAAGAATTCCTCTGTGCCATCAACTTCTATTCAGGACGTTTTGCCTGCCTCTGCCTCAGTTGGACCCTAACTTGAGAGCTTAGTTTTACCTCTGGCCTTAACATGTGGCTTTTATTTTCTGTCACCTCCATATTTTAATCATGAACAGTAAGCTGAGCAGATTTCACATATTTCTTTCCCACTATCCACTGAACACTCCCACTGTTGGGAAGCTTGCTGCTCAGAACAGTCACTCACTCCCATCCCTTATGAGTGGCAGATACCAACCACTCACTAACTTCACCTCATTCACTGAACATCTTGACATTTGAGTCACAGATAGGCCTTCTCTTCAGCCAAGATTCCTGTTGCTGCTGCTGCTGCTGGTAAGTTGCTTCAGTCATGTCCCACTCTGTGTGACCCCATAGACAGCAGCCCACCAGGCTCCCCCATCCCCGGGATTCTCCAGGCAAGAACACTTGAGTGGGTTTTATAGGATTTCCATCATCCTATAAAATATCCAAGTCCATAATTTTCCAGTCCTATTCAAGACTCTAACCACTTGTTTCCAATGTTTTCCTCCGTTTCATTCTGATACATATTCTTAAAGTGATAGTATGGACTGGTCATAATCTGAAGTGAATAAAGTTGAAATCATTTTTCAGATTTTTCAGTTAATCTTACGTTGACTACACTGCAACTTTTTCTTTATCCCTTCCACACTCTCTACCTTTACTCTAACCCTAATATTGACCTAACCATAACCATAATCAAGACTGTAAATATAAACACAATCATAATCCTTCTTTCCTTCCTTCCTGTCCAATATAGATCTCATAGCTCTTTTTTTTCTTGTAAACTTCAATTTCTTCTGTTATTTCATTGCATTCATTTAACAAAATCAAATTCTGAAGGAATCCATTTTCTATGTCTTGGGCAATGAATTATACTGGGAAAAAAAAGCAAACAGAGCAAAGTAACTATAAATTTATCATCACTGACCTCATGTAGATAATTAACAAATCTATCACTGGCATCAATATTTCACATCATCTATACTTTTCAAGCTTTCCTGATGGCTTAGTTGGTAAAGAATCCTCCTGCAATGTGGGAGACCTCGGTTTGATCCCTGGGTTAGGAAGATTCCCTGGAGAAGGGAAAGGCTACCCACTTCAGTATTCTGGCTTAGAGAATTCCATGGACTGTATAGTCCATGGGGTCGCAAACAGTCGGGCACAACTGAACAAATCTCATGTTCACTGTACTTTTCTCGACATCTGTTTATACCACACCAAACCCCAAATTTTTCAGACCCATTATTTCCTAAAAGAGAAAAATAGGAGCTATCATATGTGGTTTAGTTTAGACGCTGTCTTCTTATCTGACTCTTTTGCGAACCTAGGGATTGCAGCCTACCAGGCTCCTCTGTCCATGGCATTTTCTAGTCAAGGATACTTGAACACCCCTAATTTCCAGACACCCATTTTTCTTCACACCATACTCTGATAAGCCTCATGTTCTACTGCTCCAAAACAACTCTCATTATCATCAACAATAACCTCCATATCACTAATCAAAAAACCTATTTCATGGCTTACTTTTCTCTGAGTGGTGCTGACCATCTGTGGTTAGAAATTAGTATAAAGTAGTTGCTAAAACTGTGGGCTCTGGAGTAAGACAGCCTGGGATAGATTCCTGGATCTGCCAGTTACTACCTGGGACTTAAAGCAATTAATTGAAAGTATCTCTATGCCTCAATTTCCTTCTCTATAAAATAGAGGTAAAAGTAGTATTACCACAGAAAAGTAAAAATAAGGTAAAGGCATATTTTTACAGTTCTTGGGCTTCCCTGATGGCTCAGAGGTTAAAGCATCTGCCTGGAATCCAGGTGACCCGGGTTCAATCCCTGATTCGGGAAGATCCCCTGGAGAAGGAAATGGCAACCCACTCCAGTACTCTTGCCTAGAGAATCCCATGGAGGGAGGAGCCTGGTAGACTACAGTCCATGGGGTTGCAAAGAGTAGGACATTACTGAGCGACTTCACACACACACCTGGAGAAGGAAATGGTAACCCACTCCAGTATTCTTGCCTGGAAATTACATGGACGAAGGAGCCTTGTAGGCTACAGTCCATGGGATGGTAAAGAGTTACACAGAACTGAGCAACTTCACAGTTCTTAGAGCATAACCTGACACCTAGTAAGCTCTCAATAAATGTTACTATTAATTCTATTAACTACTCTTTCCTTCTTGAATATAAACTTTTTGACTCCTAAACTTCATACTCTTTTGGTTTTGGTAGAAGGGCTATTTAAGTCTGTCCTGGAGACCATACAAAAGGAAAACAACATGATCAGGAATTTAACAATTTCAACTCAAATTCTTGTCATTCCCCCCAAAAATCTTACTTTTGTATATTCATATTTATTTTTATCTGTTTGGGGAAGGGTAGAAATGGTTGAAATTAAATTATTTTAAGGCATATTTAATCTATAAATATTTACATATTTAAATATTTTAGAATAAAAATGTAAGGTCTTTTCACAGACTATTCAAATATCCTTAAGCGGTAAATAAGGCATTGATTAGGAGTGAGGATATTTGGGAAGACATTAATAAAGATGAAATTCTTGGGTCTACTTTAAGCCTTCTTTCCATGGGGTACTGATTCTCCTCAAGATTTATCCCTGTCCCTATCACCTATTTATCTTTATCACCTATAACTAGAAAGTTCTAAATATATCCCAACAGAGATAAGTAAAAATTCAACCTAGGAAGAAATAGGCTACACTCCAAAAGATTACAATATATTCTAAGTTATACTGGCATAAACCAAAGGGATATATGTGAGAGTATATTATTTCAGTTTTAGACCAAGGGGATGAAATATCGGATCAGGACAAATTAATAAATATGAGAGTACTTATTCCTGAATTAATATATTGTAGGTTGAACAAATAAAATTGCTCTCTTTGTGCTTAATTTTTTTCCTATATATCTCAAGGCTCACTTCTGTTTCCTAATAGTTCTCCAGATGATATTAACAATGCTGCTAAGTTGCTTCAGTCATGTCCGACTCTGTGCAACCCCATAGACAGCAGCCCACGAGGCTCCCCCGTCCCTGGGATTCTCCAGGCAAGAAAACTGGAGTGGGTTGCCATTTCCTTCTCCAATGCATGAAAGTGAAAAGTGAAAGTGAAGTCGCTTAGTCGCGTCCGACATTTAGCGACCCCATGGACTGCAGCCTACCAGGCTCCTCCATCCATGGGATTTTCCAGGCAAGAGTACTGGAGTGAGTTGCCATTGCCTTCTCCAGATATTAACAATACATGGTTCTAAATACTGCTTATTTTCTTATGAGTCTCAAATATGCATTTCATATCTATTTTTTTTCTCTGAGAACCTTAGATTTCAAACAATCACCTCATAATGCCCAGTTGGATATCTGAGAGAGAAAATTTTTGAACTATATATATCTAAAACTAAACTCTTATCTCCTAAAGATATTTATTATAAAATGTTTCTCTGATATAGATGGCTAGATTATTCACTCACTTGCACAAGTGAGAAACCTGGGATTGACTCTTGACACCTATTTAAACTCCATTGCCAGTAGCCAATCATGAAGTCTTATCTTTTTACCGTCTAAATAGCTTTCCAAATCATTCACTTCTCTTATTTTCACATTTCCTCATTCCTTAAACTATTTCAGTACCTGACTCATTGTTACTCTTTAACATTCCAATATCTATGTAGATCACCTGTCAGTATGGTGACTGAATTCCTTAACTCTCTCTCAAAGATCTTTTTTGCCCCCTATCTCAGATATTTAGTTTCAGGATCCTTCTCTTATTTTTGCAAATGGTGGCACTGAAATACAACCATAATTTTCATTACAATTTTCATTTCATCATATTCTCCAACCAGAACTTCCTATCATGGCAACTCTAATAATCCTTTCACCATTCTGGCACATCAGCACATCAACTCTCACATCTTTGCTCTACCTTTGTGAACTTTCTCCTTATCCAGTTTAAATTCATGGTCAGTCATAATCATTACTCACATGCATTCTGAATTCCTTTGATCTTCCTTCACTTTCCTGGTACTGTTGCAAAATGACAACCCCAATTAAACTCTTTGTTTAGTCTCTGCTTACTTTGATAGGTCAGGTCTTTCCCTTTCAAAGAAACTGGCTAACAGTTCACCAAAACTATTTTCCTTCCCCCTCAGCACAAAGCTAGACAATATTCTCAGTCTTTGCTGATTCAAAATGTAACTATGGGTTTGAATTTTAGCCAATAAATGTGAGTAGGAATGATTCATATCAATTCTAAGACTGGCATATATAAAATTTTGAGATCTTCCATTGTCTTCGTTCTCTAACTTTCTAGCTGTGTATCAAAGTCCAGGATAATATTGGAAAACCTGTGCTGAGATTCTATTCACCAGGAGCACTGAAAGATACAGATGTATACCCTTGGATTTCACCTCTACTGATATGTCCCACTACCAACAGGACTTTAGGTTACTAATATATAAATTTCTACTGTGTTAGGCACTAAGATTTGTTGATTAATCTGTCACAGCAGCTAGCATTGTGTTCAAATCACTATAGAAACGTGTCTGTAGAAAACACACAGCTACACCAACAGATTTCTCTTTTAAATTCATGATCGCTAACCTTGTCATCTAACATTAACACATGTACAACTCTTTGTGATCCCATGGACTGTATAGCCTAGCAGGTTCCTCCACCCATGGAATTTTTCAGGCAAGAGGACTGGAGTGGGGTGCCATTTCTTTCTCCAGCGGATTTTCCCAATCCAAGGATTGAACCCAGCTCTCCGCATTGCAGACAGACGCTTTACCTTCTGCGCCACCAGGGAATTCCAACATTAACACTAGTTTTCCCTACTCTACTCAGTATCCTACTTTCCTAGATAATAATTCAAACTTTTCCTCAAAACTCATACTTGGTCTGTCTACAATCTCATTACTTATACCTTCTAATTACATGCAGAATTTAACACTTCTTCACTCTCAGGTCCAAGCTCTCTATTTCTACTAAGAGGTCTCTAATGTCAGCAGCCAGAGGGATGGTACCAGGAGGGAGGTGGGAGGGGTGTTCAGGATGGGGAACACGTGTACACCCGTGGAGGATTCATGTTGATGTATGGCAAAACCAATACAATATTGTAAAGTAATTAGCCTCCAATTAAAATAAATAAATTTAAATTTAAAAAAATGCAAAGCAAATTATTCCAGACCTCAAAACCCTGCAATGGCTGTGTATTTTTAGGGCACAGTCAAGAAAATGGAAACTATATTGGATATTTCAAATTGAGGGTCTTCTTACATAGGTTCTGGATGACTTTAAAGAGCAAAGGGAACTGTGGGCAAGAACAACAGCACTGAATCAGAGAGCAAAAGGGAAAATGTAAGTTACCAGAACCTGGGAGCTTAGAAGGAGGAGCCCACCAAGCTAGTTCTAATACTTCTGAGAGAGGAGCCGGAGTGCTGCTTTCCTCTGAGACTGTGCCCCAGAGCTATGCTGGAAATATCATAAAACACTAGAGGTTAGACCTAACTGCTGCTTCTGAGCAGTGTTGAAAAAGAAAAGGAAAATAGAAGGAAGTCTCTTCCTCTGCCTTCTTCCTATGTATCCTGCAGGTAGAATCTACAAGGAAGCCAGCTGGTGAATGGAACTGGAAATGTAATTTGCCAACTCTGAGCCTCAGTCTCACCATCATAAAGCCACCAAATTTGGCTACTCAGCACTCATAAAACTCCTCTACACATATTTTTACTTCCACGGAAGAATATTAACAAGCATCCTTCTATACAGCAGGGTCTGACTCTCTCTCTTATCCAAATAAAACCACTCTCACACTTTTTCCCTGTAAAACAGACTCAAAGTTCTAACATTTACCAAATCCCATCTCTAGAGGATGTTAAATCTTGTTCAGTCACAATTTAACTAAAATTGTTAGACAAAGTAATATGGATAAAAGAAAAGATGAAGTAAGTTAGGAATTCCTCTGGCCTCAGATGGATTTACTCATCTGTCTGTGGTCAGTTGCTTGGATGGTTGTGCTGGTCTTTGGACTCTCTTATGTGTCTGAGGCTTTAGCTATAATGCTTTGTCTCTGTTCCATGTGCTTTTTCATCTTCCAGATGGCAATGACAGGCTCTTTTATGTACCAGTTGAAAGCTTACAAATGAAAGAGCAGAAGGATAAAAAGTTTCTTGAGACCTGGGCTTAGGATTCACTCAATATTACTTCTGCCCTATTTTACTGGCTAAAGCAAATCACAAAGGCAGCTCATTTCAATACATGGAAAAATAGATTTACTTCTTGAAGGGAGGAGCTGCAAGAATTGCTAGTTTGCAATACGCAACATAAGAATGAAAGGAAGTACAAAGCTCTCTTTTTTTCCCACTACAAATCCCCCTTTAACTGGCCCATTGTAACATGGATTTTCTAATTTAAATACATTTCTGATTTAAATCCATTTTGCCTGGGCTTCCCAAGTGGCACACTGGTAAAAAATCCACCTGCCTATGTAAGAGATATGGGTTTGAGCCCTGTGTTGAGAAGATTCCCTGGAGCAGAAACGACAACCCACTCCAATATTCTTGCCTGGGAAATCCCATGGAGAGAAGAGGCTGGTGGGTTACAGTCCATGTGATCACAGTCAGACATGACTGAGCACGCATGCACCCATTTTGACCCAAAGTGACTTTTTAGTTTCTAGGATTAGAATCAACTCCAATCTAGTATGCAGATGTTTCCAAGCAGGTCTCAGGAAGGCTTAGACAAGTTTTGCAGTACATACTTGTGGCAATATTACAAAGTCATTTCTCAAAGATATACAGCCTCCATTTAAAAACATTTATTTAACATGTTTTATTTATTTACTTTTGGCTATATGGGATCATCATTGCTGCTCAGACCTTTCCCTAACTGTGGAGGGCAGGGGCTGCTCTCTAGCTGTGGTGTGCAGGCTTCTCAATGTGATGGTCTCTCTTGTTGCAGAGCACTGGGCTCTAGGATATGTGGACCTCAGTAGTTGTGGCATGTGGGTGGCTCCTTGAGTAGTGTGGCTCCTGGGCTCCACAGCACTGACTCAGTAGTTTTGGTGCACCAGCTTAATTGCTCCATGGCCTGTAGAATATTCCCAGAACAGAGATTGAATCCATGTCTCCTGCATTGGTGGGTGGATTCTTGACCACTGAGCCACCAGAGAAGCCCTGGCCTACGTTTAAATCAAAGAACTCCAAGTCAGTGAATTGGCTTAGGTTTATAGAAATTGGATAACAAACAATACTCAAGTCAGATGTTTGCCTACCACACTTAGAGTTTTCTTATTATATTGACTAAGCAACACTTTAGAAATCTGCTCATATATTTCACACCTAAGCTATTTCACTCCTAGAAATCAAGCAACCATAGTCTAAGATTCTGGCAAGGCAGGATATTCTGATCACCAACCCTTCCTTGCCATCCATTACAGTAATTGTACAAATCTTGGTTCTTGAATTTAGTGTTGCTACTTCTGCTATTCTGTGATTCCATGATATTTATTGAAATTAAGGATTCCTTTTCAATGACAGCATCTCTCATTACCAACTTTAGACTTCAGAGGACAGCTACTATAGAGCTTTACAAAGATATTGGTACATGTCTCAGTGAAAGGTATGCCCTCTGGGCCCTCTAAACAGATGTAGTAGTGGTGGTGCATATGCAAGTTTCACAAGTTAAATTCACTCTTACGTCCCTGTACCCTTAAACTTTTTCTTTAGACTAGATTAGGAAATTCTCGTCAATTCTCACTGAAAGAGGGCCACCATTGAATCCAGTAGACCAAGAAAACTGTTAGGACAACTTTCATCTGCTCAATCTACCACATTAACTCTGGAATAAGAATTCCTATGTTATTGTTACCATCTTTCTAAATTCCATATATATGCATTAGTATACTGTATTGGTGTTTTTCTTTCTG
>SJYF01001169.1:1651157-1666649 GCA_006410515.1 Procapra przewalskii
AAAACCCTAAAGACTCCACCAGAAAACTACTAGAGCTAATCAATGAATATAGTAAAGTTGCAGGATATAAAATCAACACTCAGAAATCCCTTGCATTCCTATACACTAATAATAGGAAAGTAGAAAAAGAAATTAAGGAAACAATTCCATTCACCACTGCAACGAAAAGAATAAAATACTTAGGAATATACCTACCTAAAGAAACTAGAGACCTATATATAGAAAACTATAAAAACACTGATGAAAGAAATCAAAGAGGACACTAATAGATGGAGAAATATACCATGTTCATGGATCAAAAGAATCAATATATTAAAAATGAGTATACAACCCAAAGCAATCTACAGATTCAATGCAATCCCTATCTAGCTGCCAGCAGTATTTTTCACAGAACTAGAACAAATAATTTCACAATTTGTATGGAAATGCAGAAAACCTTTAATAGCTAAAGCAATCTTGAGAAAGAAGAATGAAACTGGAGGAATCAACTTGCCTGACTTCAGGGTCTACTACAAAGCCACAGTCATTAAGACAGTATGGTACTGCACAAAGACAGAAATATACATCAATGGAACAAAATAGAAAGCCCAGAGATAAATCCACACACCTATGGACACCTTATCTTCGACAAAGGAGGCAAGAATATACAATGGAGTACAGACTTATCCTTTTTTTTAAAAAAAAAGTATTTATTTTTTAATTGAAGGATAATTGCTTTACAGAATTTTGCTTTCTTTTGTCAAACCTCAACATGAATCAGCCATAAGTATACATATATCCACTCCCTTTTGAAGCCCCCTCTCAACTCCCTCCTCATCCAGCCCCTCTAGGTTGATACAGAGCCCCTGTTTGAGTTTCCTGAGCAATACAGCAATTTCCTGCTGGCTATCTACTTTACATATTGCAATGTAAATTTCCATGTTACTCTTTCCATACATCTCACCCTCTCCTCCCCTCTCCCCATGTCCATAAGTCTATTCTCTATGTATGTTTCTCCACTGTTGGCCTGTAATTAAATTCTTCAGTATCATTTTTCTAGATTTCATATATATGTGTTAGAATCTGGTATTTTTCTTTCTCTTTCTGACTTATTTCTGTGGGGCCCTAAATGGGAAACCTTAAAAACAAAGGGGCTAGCTTTGCAGTCAAAAACCTAAGATGGTGCCTGGTGGAAGAGATGGGGGTGTGGTCTGTGTTGTTTGTCAAAGTTTTTTGATTGGTTCTCTTGATTTCCATGCACGTAGACAGTGTGTGATCTCCATAGACTCCTGTTATAATGAAGGCACATGACGATTTGACCTTTAACGTCATTGGTGCAACTATGGAAAGCCCCTCCTAAAACCCTCCTGCTTGCCTATATAAGCTGGGAGTTTGCAGCAATAAAGCAGAACTGCTTCGATGGAACACCTGTCGCTTCTGATTGTCTCTCACTCATCTGGGGGCTGGGTTGGCGGACATCAGATTCACCTCTCCTTGGGATCCCTTGGCTTTGCTGAGGGAAGTTCCACTGCCTCTACTCTTTCTGTGGAGCGCCCCCCGCAATTTCAGTCTGTATAACAGGTTCTAGGTCCATCCACCCACTAGAACTGACTCAAATGTGTTCCTTTTTACGGCTGAGTAATAGCTGACTCATTTGAAAAGACCCTGATACTAGGAAAGAATGAGGGCAGGAGAAGAAGGGAAAGACAGAAGATGAGCTGGTTGGATGGCATCACCGACTCAATGGACATGGGTTTTGGTGAACTCCGGGAGTTGGTGATGGACAGGGAGGCCTGGCTTGCTGTTGTTCATGGGGTCACAAAGAGTCAGACACGACTGAGCTACTGAACTGAACTGAACTATTTCATTGTGTATATATACCACAACTTCTTTATCCATTCATCTGTCAATGGGCATCTAGGTTGCTTAGTTCAGCTGTTGTAAATAGTGCTACAGTGACAATAGGATATATGTGTCTCTTTCAATTTTGGTTTCCTTAGGGTATATGCCTAGAAGTGGGATTTCTGGGTCATATGGTGGTTTTCAGGCTGATGCTTTTGAGGTGGAACATTTTTCTTAATTGGCCCTCTGCTCTTCCTAAGGCTCCCCTCTTGACAGAGGGTAACAACGTTCTCACACAGGAGGGCATCAGTTTTCTCTGCCTATCTCCATGGTCATCCGCACACTTAGCAGTTTCTAGGGCTCCTTGCTTCCATAAAATGGAGAGCAAGATGGGGTGAGGTAAGCTCGTGGTGCTACCAGTCTGAAGAACTGAACAGGAGCCTGTGTCAACCACAGCTATCAGGTTCTACCTTGCATACTACCTCAGACAGCAAGTACTCAGGCCAGATGCAGGGGGTGCACATGCACCCCACCATCACAAAACTGAGTTTAGGAGGGTGATTTGGAGATGAGAAATGGGGTCCTAATAATTGGCACACTGTTTATTGCTTGTTTTTCCATCTAGGAAATAAACTCTTAAAGGATGAAGCAGTTCCAATTCTTACAACAGTGCCTGGCCAGGACAGGTGCTCTGTAAATAGTACTGAATTAACTCTGAATTATTGAAGAAATGGGAAAATATGAGTAAAAATTATCTATATCTCTGCTTTTTAGATTTTCCTGGTCCAGAAATTGCCCCTGCAAATGAAAGATATACACCAAAGGAGCACCACCTTTCTCAGTCACCATATTCCGTCTCTTTAATTACATGTGATGTCTTTAGGAAGTTACTTAACTTTAGGAATCCCATTTACATTATCTTAAAAGTAGAAACAACACTTATTTTAAAATGTCTTTTTAAGGATTGATGCTGATCCAAAAAAGGTACATATTTGTCCAGTCAGTTCTATTATTGAAGCCACAATATACATTTCTACACCCTGCACCTTTTAGCTGCTGTGCATCTGTCATCACTTATAGGTAAGTATAGTTTCTGAATAATGATATAAACTAACATGGAACATTTATATTTATGACATACACTAGTATAAGTGTTTTTCCTGTATTAACTTTAAAGCTTCCAACAACTGAACAGTTCAGGTCAGTTCAGTGATTCAGTAGTGTCTGGCTCTTCACAACTCCATGGACTGCAGCATGCCAGGTTTCCCTGTCCATCACCAACTCCTGGAGCCTGTTCAAACTCATGTCCGTCGAGTCAGTGATGCCATTCAGCCATCTCATCCTCTGTTGTCCCCTTCCCTTGCCGCCTTCAATCTTTCCCAACATCAAGGCTTTTTCTAATGAATCAGTTCTTCGAATCAGGTGGTCAAAATATTGGAGCTTCAGCATCAGTCCTTCCAATTAATATTCAGAACTTATTTCCTTTAAAATTGACTGGTTTGATATCCTTGCAGTACAAGGGACTCTCAAGAGTCTTCTCCAACACTACAGTTCAAAAGTATCAATTCTTCGGCACTCAGCTTTCTTTATGGACCAACTCTCACATTCATACATGAATACTGGAAAAACTACAGCTTTGACTAGATGGACATTTATTGGCAAGGTAATGTCTCTGCTTTTTAACATGCTGTCTAGTTTGGTCATAGCTTTTCTTCCAAGGAGTAAGCAACTTAATTTCATGGCTTCAGTTACCATCTTCAGTGATTTTGGAGCCCAATAAAATAAAATAAAACCTGTCATTATTTCCATTGTTTCCCCATCTATTTGCCATGAAGTGATGGAACCAAATGCCATGATCTTCATTTTTTGAATATTGAGTTTTAAGCCAGATTTTTCACTCTTCTCTTTCACTTTCATCAAGAAGCTCTTTAATTCCTCTTTGCTTTCTGCCATAAGGGCAGTGTCATCTGCATATCTGAGGTTATTGATATTTATCCCAGAAATCTTGATTCCAGGTTGTACTTCATCCAATCCAGCATTTCTCATGAGGTACTCTGCATATAAGTTAAATCAGCAGGTTGACAATATACAGCCTTGATGTACTCCTTTCCCAGTTAGGAACTAGTCTATTGTTCCATTTCTGGTTCTAAGTGCTGCATCTCCCATCCAAATACTAACCAGGTCTAACCCTGCTAAGCTTCTGAGATCAGTCATTTAAGGGTGGTATGGCCATAGACTAACTGCTGCTTCTTGACCTGCATACAGATTTCTCAAGTAAGGTTGTCTGTTGTGAGCCACACAGCGAAAGGCTTTAGCATAGTCAATGAAGCAGAAGTAGATTATTTTTTAATTATTTTGCTTTTTCTATAATCCAATAGATGTTGGCAATTTTATCTCTGGTTCTTCTGCCTTTTCTGATTCCAGTTTGAACATTTGGAACATCTCAGTTCACGTACTCTTGGAGCCTCATTTGGAGCGTTACTTGTAGAGCATGTGAGATGACTTCAAGTATGTGGTAGTTTGAGTATTGTTTGGCATTGCCTTTTTTGTGGACTGAAATGAAAACTGATTTTTTCAGGTATGACACCAAAAGATGAACTCCCCAGGTTGGTAGGTGCCCAATATGCTACTGGAGAAAAGTGGGGAAATAAGTTCAGAAATAAGGAAGAAATGGAGCAAAAGCAAAAACAACATCCAGTTGTGGGTGTGACTGGTGATAGAAGTAAAATCTAATGTTGATTGTAAAGAGAAATTTTGCATAGGAGCCTAGAGTGTTAGGTCCATGAATCAAGATAAATTGAAAGTGACCGGGGGGAGGAGAAGATGGCAGAGGAATAGAATGGGGAGACCACTTTCTCCCTCACAAATTCATCAAAAGAACATTTCAGCGCTGAGTAAACTTCACAAAACAACTTCTGAATGCCAGCAGAGGACATCAGGCACCCAGAAAAGCAGAACATTTTCTTCAAAAACAGGTAGGAAAAATACAAAAGACGGGGAAAAAGAGACAAAAGAGGTAGGGAGGGAGTTCTGTCCTGGGAAGGGAGTCTTAAAAAGAGAAGTTTCCAAACATCAGGAAACACTCTTGCGGCTGAGTCTGTGGCGAGCCTTGGAAGCACAGGGGGCAAACATAACAGGGAGGAAAAATAAATAATTAAAAGCAACAGATTACTAGCCCAACGGTAACTCCCTCAGCAGAGAAGCAGCACAGATGCCTGCATCCACCACTAGCAAGCAGGGGCTGGGCAGGGAGGCAAGGGTTTCAGTGTTTTCGTAACCAGAGCAAACTAACTTGGGCTAGCAAACCAGATTGTGGGATAGCTACCGAGCGAAAAGCTCTAACATAAGACACCGCCAGGATCACACACAGAACAAAGGACAGAACAGAATTAGCCCGCTGTGTACCATCCCCCTCTGGTGACAGGCAACCAGAGCCGGAAGGGCCAGAAGAGGGCAATCGCAGTCCCAGAAAAACTTCCAAACTGCAGGCAAGCTTCTTTGCTAAGACTTCTTGGGGTTCTGGACAGTCACTATTTGCCTAATAAGGGGCGCCAGTTGTACACCCAGAAAGCTGAGCAGCAGGGTCAGGAAAGGTGATAAGTCTCAGAGACTGTGAGCGCCAAATTCCCAAGCTGCTCGGACTTGGGAAGGGCACAAAACGTAGGCCCAACCAAGTCTGCAGTTCTGAGGACTACGTGAATGCCTGAGCTTGAGCGGGTTAGACTGGGAAAGTGCATGCAGCACAGGGCCAGCCTCAGACGGTTCCCGGTGGAGCAACCTAGAGCCTGAGCGGTGTGTGCCGCAAGTGGGGACAGGCCCACACATGCCAGTGCTATTTGATTGCAGCATCCCTCCCTCCCCACAGCGCAACTGAACAAGTGAGCCTAAAAAATAAAAAGTGTCCACCACCATCCCCCTTGTGTCAGGGCAGAAAACAGATGTTGAAGAGACCAGCAAACAGAAGAAGCTAAAACAGAGGGAACCGCCTTGCAAGTACAGATCTTAAGAAATATAAGCCAGACCAAGGAACTATCAAAAAATGAACTGACCCCACACTGCCCACAACAACACCAGAGAAGTCCCAGATTTACCTTTACTATTTTTACAATCGTACTTTTTTGTTTGTTTGTTTTGGTTTTCTCTTGTTTATTTTATTTTATTTTAACATTTTTAAGTTCTTAAAGCAAACGCCATATGTATATTTCTTTGTGGTTGTTGTTGTTTTTTTTTAATAATTCATGTGACTTTTTTTTCTTTCTTCTTCTTCATCTTTTCTTTAATTTTGTATTTTTGAAAATCCAACCTCTACTTTAGATTTTTAATATTTGCTTTTTGGTGTTTGTTATCAATTTTGTACCTTTAAAAACCCAATCTTCAGTACCCATTTTTATTTGAGAGTGAGATTACTGGCTTGATCGCTCTCTCCTCCTTTGAATTCTCCTTTTTCTCCACCAGGCTGCCTCTGTCTCCTCCTCCCTCCGTCTCTTCTTTACCCAACTCCATGAATCTCTGTTCCAGACAGTGGAGAACACTTAGGGAACTGTTTACTGGCTGAATCTGTCTCTCTCCTTTTCATTTCCCTCTTTTACCCTCCTGGCCACCTCTTTCTCCTTCCTCCCTCTCCTCTTCTCTGTATAACTCTGTGAACATCTCTGAGCTGTCCAGACAGTGGAGTGCACATAAGGAAGTAATTACTGCCTAGCATGCTCTCTCCTCTTCTGATCCTATCTCATCTCATTCCAGTCACCTCTAACTCCCTCCTACCTCCTCTTTTCTCCATGTAACTCAGTGAGCCTCCCTGGGTGTCCCTCAACGTGGAGGAACTTTTCATTTCTAACCTAGATGTTTTATCATCAGTGCTGTATAGATGGAGAAGTCTTGAAGGTACTGTAAAAATAAAATTGAAAACCAGAAGCAGGACAATTAAGTCCAAATCCTGAGAACATCAGAGAACTCCTGACTCCAGGGAACATTAACAGATAGGAGCTCATCAAACGCCTCCATACTTACACTGAAACCAAGCACCACCCAAGGGCCAAGAAGTTCCACAGCAAGACATACCATGCAAATTCTCCAGCAACACAGGAACACACCCCTGAGCTTCAAAATACAGGCTGCTCAAGTTACTCCAAAACCATTGACATCTCATAACTCATTATTGGACACTTCATTGCACTCCAGAGAGAAGAAATCCCGCTCCAGCCACCAGAATTCCAACACAAGCTTCCCTAACCAAGAAACCTTGACAAGCCACTGATACAACCCCATCCACAGCGAGGAAACTCAATAATAAAGAGAATTTCATAAATTGCCAGAATACAGAAAGGCCACCACAGATGCAGTAATATATCTAAGATGAAGAGACAGAGGAATACACAGCAGGTAAAGAAACAGGATAAATGCCCACCAAACCAAAGAAAAGAGGAAGAGATAATCTACCTGATAAGGAATTCTGAATAATGATAGTGAAAATCATCCAAAATCTTGAAATCAAAATGGAATCACAGACAAATAGTCTAGAGACAAGGATTGAGAAGATGCAAGAAAGGTTTAACAAGGACCTAGAAGAAATAAAAAAGAGTCAATATGTAATGAATAATGCAATAAATGAGATCAGAAACACTCTGGAGCCAACAGATAGTAGAATAATGGATGCAGAAGATAGGATTAGTGAAATAGAAGATAGAATGGTAGAAATAAATGAATCAGAGAAAAGAAAGAAAAACGATTTAAAAGAAATGAGGACAAACTCAGAGACCTCCAGGACAATATGTAATGCTCCAACATTCGAATTATAGGAGTCCCAGAAGAAGAAGACAAAAAGAAAGACCATGAGAAAATACTTGAGGAGATAATAGTTGAAAACTTCCCTAAAATGGGGAAGGAAATAATCATTCACATCCAAGAAACCCAGAGAGTCCCAAACAGGATAAATCCAAGGTGAAACACCCCAAGACATATATTAATCAAATTAACAAAAATAAAATACAAAGAACAAATATTAAAAGCAGCAAGGGAAAAACAACAAATAACACACAAGGGGATTCCCATTAGGATAACAGCAGATCTTTCAATAGAAACTCTTCAGACCAGGAGGGAATGGCAAGACATACTTAAAGTGATGAAAGAGAATAATCTACAGCCCAGATTACTATACCAAGCAAGGATCTCATTCAAATATGAAGGAGAAATCAAAAGCTTTACAGAGAAGCAAAAGCTGAGAGAATTCAGCACCACCAAACCAGCTCTCCAACAATTGCTAAAGGATATTCTCCAGACAGGAAACACAAAAAGGGTGTATAAACTTGAAACCAAAACAATAAAGTAAATGGCAATGGGATCATATTTATCAATAATTACCTTAAACGTAAAAGGGTTGAATGTCCCAACCAAAAGACAAAGGCTGGCTGAATGGATACAAAAACAAAATCCCTATATATGTTGTCTACAAGAGACCCACCTCAAAACAAGGTACACATGCAGACTGAAACTAAAGGGCTGGAAAAAGATATTCCATGCAAATAAAGACCAAAAGAAACAGGAGTAGCTATATTCATATCAGATAAAATAGACTTTAAAACAAAGGTTGTGAAAAGAGATAAAGAAGGCCACTACATAATGATCAAAGGATCAATCCAAGAAGATATAACAATTATAAATATATATGCATCCAACATAGGAGCACCGCAATATGTCAGACAAATGCTAACAAGTATGAAAGGGGAAATTAACAATAACACAATAATAGTGGAAGACTTTAATACCCCACTCACACCCATGGACAGATCAACTAAACAGAAAATTAACAAAGAAACACAAACTTTAAATGATACAATAGACCAGTTAGAACTAATTGATATCTATAGGACGTTTCACCCAAAAACAATGAATTTCACCTTCTCAAGTGCTCATGGAACCTTCTCCAGGATAGATCACATCCTGGGCCATAAATTTAGCCTTGATAAATTCAAAAAAATAGAAATCATTCCAAGCATCTTTTCTGACCATAATGCATTAAGATTAGATCTCAATTACAGGAGAAAAACTATTAAAAATTCCAACATATGGAGGCTGAACAATGCGCTGCTCAATAACCAACAAATCACTGAAGAAATCAAAAAATAAATCAAAATATATATAGAAACAAATGAAAATGAATACACAACAACCCAAAACCTGTGGGACACTATGAAAGCAGTGCTAAGAGGAAAGGTCATAGCAAAACAGGCATACCTTAAGAAACAAGAAACAAGTCAAATAAATATCCTAACTCTACACCTAAAGCAACTAGAAAAGGAAGAAATGGAGAACCCCAGGTTAGTAGAAGGAAGAAGTGAAGTGAAGTGAAGTCACTCAGTTGTGTCTGACTCTTTGGGACCTGTGGACTGTAGCCCACAAGGCTCCTCTGTCCATGGGATTCTCCAGGCAAGAATATGAGAGTGGGTTGCCATTTCCTTCTCCAGGGGATCTTCCCGACTCAGGGATCGAACTCAGGTCTCCCGTGTTGCAGGCAGACGCTTTAACCTCTGAGCCACTAGGGAAGCCCCATTAGAAGGAAAGAAATCTTAAAAACTAGGGCAGAAATAAAGGCAAAAAATAAACAAAAGAGACCATAGGAAAAATCAACAAAGCAAAAAGCTGGTTCTTTCAAAGGATAAATAAAATTGACAAACCATTAGCCAGACTCATCAAGAAACAAAGGGAGAAAAATCAAATCAATAAAATTAGAAATGAAAATGGAGAGGTCACAACAGACAACACAGGAATAAAAAGGATAATCAGAGCCTACTATCAGCAATTATATGCCAATAAAATGGACAACATGGAAGAAATGGACAAATTCTTAGATAAGTACAACTTTCCAAAACTGAACCAGGAAGAAACAGAAAATCTTAACAGACCCATCACAAGCACAGAAATTGAAACTGTAATCAGAAATCTTCCAGTAAACAAAAGCCCAGGTCCAGACGGCTTCTCTGCTGAATTATACCAAAAATTTCGAGAAGAGCTAACACCTATCCTACTCAAACTCTTCCAGAAAATTGCAGAGGAAGGTAAACTTCCAAACTCATTCTATGAGGCCACCATCACCCTAGTACCAAAGCCTGATAAAGATGTCATAAGGAAAGAAAACTACAGGCCTATATCATTGATGAACATTGATGCAAAAATCCTTAACAAAATTCTAGCAATCAGAATCCAGCAACACATTAAAAGGATCATACACCATGACCAAGTGGGCTTTATCCCAGGGATGCAAGATTTCTTCAATATCTGCAGATCAATCAGTGTAATTCACCACATTAAAAAAATGAAAAATAAAAGTCATATGATTATCTCAATAGATGCAGAGAAGACCTTTGACAAAATTCAACATCCATGTATAATAGAAACTCTCCAGAAAGCAGGAATAGAAGGACCATGCCTCAATATAATAAAAGCTATATATGACAAACCCACAGCAAACATTATCCTCAATGGTGAAAAATTGAAAGCATTTCCCCTAAAATCAGAACAAGACAAGGGTGCCCACTTTCACCACTACTGTTCAACATAGTTCTGGAAGTTTTGGCCACAGAATCAGAGCAGAAAAGGAAATAAAAGGAATCCAAATTGGAAAAGAAGTAAAACTCTCACTGTTTGCAGATGACATGATCCTCTACATAGAAAACCCTAAAGACTTCACCAGTAAATTACTAGAACTAATCAATGAATATAGTAAAGTTGCAGGATATAAAATCAACACTCAGAAATCCCTTGCTTTCCTATACACTAATAATGAGAAAGCAGAAAAAGAAATAAGGAAAACAATTCCACTCACCATTGAAATGAAAGAAATAAAATACTTGGGAATATATCTACCTAGAGAAACTAAAGACATATATATAGAAAACCATAAAACACTGATGAAAGAAATCAAAGAGGACACTAATAGATGGAGAAATATACCATGTTCATGGATCAGAAGAATCAATATATTGAAAATGAGTATACAACCCAAAGCAATGTACAGATTCAATGCAATTCCTATCAAGCTACCAGCGGTATTTTTCACAGAACTAGAACAAATAATTTCAAGATTTGTATGGAAATACAAAAAGCTTTGAAGATCCAAAGCAATCTTGAGAAAGAAGAATGGAACTGGAGGAATCAACCTGCCTGACTTCAGGCTCTACTACAAAGCCACAGTCATTAAGATGGTATGGTACTGCACAAAGACAGAAATATAGATCAATGGAACAAAATAGAAAGCCCAGAGATAAATCCACACACCTATGGACACCTTATCTTTGATAAAGGAGGCAAGAATATACAATGAATTAAAGACAATCTCTTTAACAAGTGGTGTTGGAAAAACTGGTCAACCACTTGTAAAAGAATGAAACTAGAACACTTTCTAACACCATACACAAAATAAACTCAAAATGTATTAAAGATCTAATTGTAAGACCAGAAATTATCAAACCCTACAGGAGAACATAGGCAAAACACTCTCTGACATAAATCACAGCAGGATCCTCTATGATCCACCTTCTAGAATACTGGAAATAAAAGCAAAAGTAAACAAATGGGATCTAATTAAAATTAAAAGCTTCTTCACAACAAAGGAAACTATAAGCAAGGTGAAAAGACAGCCTTCGGAATGGGAGAAAATAATAGCAGAGGAAGAAACTGTCAACTAATCTCAAAAATATACAAACTCCTGCAGCTCAACTCCAGAAAAATAAACGACCCAATCAAAAAATGGGCCAAAGAACTAAACAAACATTTCTCCAAACATGACATATGTATGGCTAACTAACACGTGAAAAGATGCTCAACATCACTCATTATCAGAGAAATGCAAATCAAGATCACTATGAGGTACCATTTCACGCCAGTCAGAATGGCTGCGATCCAAAAGTCTACAAGCAATAAATGCTGGAGAGGGTGTGGAGAAAAGGGAAACCTCTTACACTGTTGGTGGGAATGCAAACTAGTACAGCAACTATGGAGAACAGTGTGAAGATTCCTTAAAAAAATTGGAAACAGAACTGCGTTATGACCCAGCAATCCCACTGCTGGGCATACACACCGAGGAAACCAGAATTGAAAGAGACACGTGCACCCATGTGTTCATCGCAGCGCTGTTTATAATAGCTAGGACATGGAAGCAACCTAGATGTCCATCATCAGATGAATGGGTAAGAAAGCTGTGGTACATATACACAATGGAGTATTAGTCAGTCATTAAAAAGAATTAATTTGAATCAGTTCTAACGAGGTGGATGAAGCTAGAGCTGATTATACAGAGTGAAGTAATCCAGAAAGAAAAACATTGATACAGTATACTAACACATGTATATGGAATTTAGAAAGATGGTAATGATAACCCTATATACAAGACAGCAAAAGAGACACAGATGTAAAGAACTGACTTTTGGACTGAGGGAGAGGGTGGGATGATTTGGGAAAATGGCATTGAAATATGTACACTATCATGTAAGAAATGAATCACTAGTCTAGGTTTGATACAGGATACAGGATGCCTGGGGCTGGTGCACTGGGATGAACCAGAGAGATGATATGGGGAGGGTGGTGGGAGGGGTGTTCAGGGTTGGGAACTCATGTACACCTGTGGTGTGTTCATGTCAATGTATGGCAAAACCAATACATTATTGTAAAGCAAAAAAAAATAATATAATAGTAATAATAATTAAAAAATAAAAATCCATAAAAAATATTAAATGAGACAAAAAGAACGTTAAATGTAATTTTCTTACTGTTAATTATTTAAGTCATAAAAGCAGATGCAAAACTCATATCGAGAAATGTATGTTTGTAAGTTCATATGCAGTTCTCTCAAATCAAATGATACAGCCTCGTTTTACAGCTCTAGAAGTACTTTAGTCTATGGAACACTGAACTAACGACCAGATAAAGAATTTTCTGCTAGCTTTAACTTAGCTCTGAAAAATCATATCAAGTGCAATAAAATTATATTACATTTTGGATTATTATTTAAAAAAAAAGAAAGTGGCAAAACAGGAGATGGCAAGAGTGAACATTGACATTTTAGCAATCAGTGAACTAAAGTAGACCGGAATGGGCAAATTCAATTCAAATGACCATTATATCTACTACTGTGGGCAAGAATCCCTTAGAAGAAATGGAGTAGCCCTCATAGTCAGCAAGAGTCTGATATGCAATCATCAGTGCAATCTCAAAAATGACAGAATGATCTCTGTTCATTTTCAAGGCAAATTATTCAGTATCACAGTAATCCAATTCTATGCCTCAACCACTAAGGCCAAAGAAGCTGAACAGTTCTATGATGAGCTACAAGACCTTCTAGAACTAACTCCAAAAAAAGATGTCCTTTTCATCATAAGTAAGTAAGTAAGTGAAGTCGCTCAGTCGTGTCCAACTCTTCGCGACCTCGTGGACTGTAGCCTAACAGGCTCCTCCGTCCGTGGGATTCTCCAGGCAAGAATACTGGAGTGGGTTGCCGTGACTGGAATGCAAATGTAAGAATTCTAGAGTTACCTGGAGTAACAGGCAAGTTTGGTGTTGGAGTACAAAATGAAGCAAGGCAAAGGCTAACACAGTTTTACCAAGAGAATGCACTGCTCATAGCAAACACCCTCTTCCAACAACACAAAGGAAGACTCTATACTTGGACATCACCAAATGGTCAATACTGAAATCAGACTGATTATATTCTTTGCAGCCAAAGATGGAGAAGCTCTACACAGTCAGAAAACAACAACAACAACAAAAAAAACGGGAGCTGACTGTGGCTCAGATCGTGAACTCATTACAAAATTCAGACTTAAATTGCAGAAAGCAGGGAAAACCACTAGACCCTTCATGTGTGACATAAATAAAATCCCTTAAGATTATACAGTAGAAGGACAATAGATTGAAGGGATTAGATCTGACAGATAAAATGCCTGAAGAACTATGTACAGAGGTTTGTAACCTCAGGAGGCTGTTATCAAAACCACCCTCAAGAAAAAGAAATGCACTGGCAAAATGGTTGTCTGAGGAGACCTTAAAGATAGCTGAGAAAAGAAGATAATTGAAAGGCAAAGAAAAGGAAAGATATATCCATCTGAATGCCGAGTTCCAAAGAATAGCAAGGAGAGATAAGAAAACCTTCCTCAGTGATCAATGCAAAGAAATAGAGGAAAACAAGAGAATGGGGAAGACTAGAGATCTCTTCAAGAAAGTTAGAGATACCGAGAGAACATTAAATGAAAGATGGGCTCAATAAAGGACAGAAACAGTATGGGCCTAACAGAAGCAGAAGATATTAAGAAGAGGTGGCAAGAATACACAGAAGAACTATATAAAAAACGATCTTAATAGCTCAGAAAACCATGATCACTCACCTAGAGCCAGACATCCTGGAGTGTGCAGTCAATTGGGCCTTAGGAAGCCTCACTATGAACAAAGCTAATGGAGTTGATGGAATTCCAGCTGAGCTATTTCAAGTCCTGAAAGATGCTTCTGTGAATATGTTGCACTCAATATGTCAACAAACTGACAGCTCAGCATTGTCCACAGAAGTGGAAAAGGTCAGTTTTCATTCCAATGACAAAGAAAGGCAATCCCAAAGAATTTTCAAACTACCATACCATTTAAGAGGTAGATGTTTTTATTTTTCCAATTTTACTGAAGAGGGAATTAAAACACATACAGTCAAATGATTGATTCTAGAAGGGTTTCCCTGGTCTCTCAGCTGGTAAAGAATCCACCTGATATGCAGAGACCTGGGTTCAATCTCTGGGTTTGGAAGATTTCTCTGGAGAAGGGAAAGTTTACCCACTCCAGTATTCTGACCTGGAGAATTCTAAGAACTGTATAGTCAGTGGGGTTGCAAAGAATCAGACACGACTGGGCAACTTTCACTTTCACTTTATATAGCTAGAAAGTGGCTATGCAACTAGCCACTTTGGATTTGAATCCAAATAATCTGGATTTGAATCCAGATACTCTGGCTCTAGAGACTGTCTGCTTAGCCACTGTATTTCTTAGATTGCTAATTTTATTCTTAATGCTAATTCTGGGTGTTTGCATGTCTGTCTTTTGTGATTATTAATAGGAACTTCTATTCAGTTAAAATTCCTTAGAAGAATCTTTGGCTTAGAAAAATCACACAGTAATGAATTGAAGACACCAAGAATAGGGAGAAGTGTCTTCTTTTATCAGGCTGTCTGGGCAAAGCTTAAATTCAGTCAGCCTAATCGTAAACTCTTATCACGCTGTTATGAAAAATCCCTGTAGTTGGATACAGGAAAATCCTACGTGAAAGGTTGTTCCTAGGGCAGGTTTTACCACTGGTCTCAGAAGCCCAATTAAAATTGATCAAAACTGTGTAAAAAAGAAGATATAGCTTTAAAAAAAAAAAGATTGAAGGGAAATATGTTAATGCAGTGGCCTTTGGATGATAATACAATGTGTTTTTTGTTTGTTTGTTTTCTGTTTATTTAAAAAAATTTTCTAAAATTTTCTAAAAAATATATTATTCTTAAAAGAATGTTTAAGTTTGAGAAGAAACATTAAAAGCAGAAAACCTAGATAAACAAAAAGAATTAAAATCATACTGCTATATGTTAAATTTTTGCCATTTTCTTCTGAATAAATACACACATATGTCATACTATACAATATATTTACTTATGTTAA
>SJYF01001169.1:1666738-1684728 GCA_006410515.1 Procapra przewalskii
CCCCAAACTTATGCATTTGTTTTTTTTTCACAATCTGTCTGATTAATTCCTCAGAATAAATTCCAAAAATGTAAATACTGAGTTAGTGAGTATATACTCTTTTAGTGAATAATGACTGATTGTCCTCCAGAAAGGTGGCTCCAGACAATTCTTTTACCCAGTGGTATGTTAGAATATATACCTGTTTCCTTACAGACACACAATGCTCCTTGGCATCTTTCTCAGCAAAATAAGCCAGACAAAATCACTAAATATTGTTTATATTTCTTTGAAAACTGCTGAGACTCATGCGCATTTGTCATTTGTGTTTCTTCTTATGTGAATTGCCTGTCTTTGTCCTTTGCCCATTTTATTCACTGAATTGCTATTGTTTTAAAAAATACATTTTGTTTTGATTTTAATTTACCAACTCATAAAAGTTATCTTTATTTAATATCTTGTCAAAACTTTTACTGGTTGGTGAGTTAATGTATGAAAGTTCCAATTCACATATGTTTTGTACATTGCATTTTAAAGAAAAGAAAAAATGCATAACTGAAAGACTCCTGGGGTATACTAGATGCCAAGGAAAAATGAGAGCATGAAGAGACTCTCCCAGCTTAGCACCAAAGTTACAGGAAGAGTCCTAGTCTCATAATAGATTCTCAGGAATAAAAGTCTAGAATTCATTCTGGGTGAGAACTATTTGCTCAGCCACAGGGAGATTTCTCACCACCAGTTTCTTCATGAAATGAAACTAGAGCTTGAGATCAAACTTCCTAGCATATGCTTTCCAGCTCCTCTCTACTGGTCAGTGTTATTCACCTCCCAGACCTCAGCTCAAGCACCACTTCCTTAAGGAAGTTTTCTCTGACCTTGCCCCCTAGGTCAAACTTCCCTTTTTATGTTCACAAGACAGTGTACTTATTTTACAGCTTTTCACATGGTTGCAATTTTATCTGATTTTAGTTACCTGATTATTTGATTCATGTCTCTGTCACCAGAATGCATACTCCTTGAGGGAAGAAACTGTCTAATTTTGCAACCTTTCATTTCTGTCCACTTAGCGTGCCACACAGGAGATGCATGACTAAGATTTGTTGGGTAAATTGATTGCATATAAATATGCATTGTAAAGTATGATTAACATCCCTAGAAAGTGAATACTTTGACATTTTCAGGAAGTATTGACTGTAAGAGACACTTCAGATATTATTAAGTAGAAAAATATAAACTGGGGAGATCAAATTTACCAGCAAAATGTACATTCTGATGACCTAACTAAGCAAAACAAATTTTTTTCTCTATATAGTTCTTAGGTAAACAAGGTTATTTTACATAGAATGTGTGTGTGTGTGTGTGTGCTCAGTTCCTAAATCATGTCGGACTGTTTGCCACCCCATGGACCATAGCTTCTCTGTCCATAGAATTTCCCAGGTAAGAATACAGGAGTGGGTTAAGTAGGATGACTTTCCATTAAATTCACTGTAACTTTTTTAAAAAAGGTCATAGATTAGACACACAGAGGCCTAAGGTTTAAGGGAAAAAAAATCTGTATCTCTACAGTCCAATATGATAATCACCAGCTACATATGACTATTGAACAGTTTAAAGACAGCTAGTCAAAGTTGAGGCTCTATGTGCAAGCTATCCACAGGATTTCAGAGACTTGGTATGAATAAAACAGTGAAAAATTTTAAATAATTTTATACGTTGAAATTGTATTTTAGATATATTGGCTTATATAAAATATATTATTAAAATTTATTTCTTTTTAATTAATTAGGTCTAGCTTTTATTCGGTCTAGTAAGAGATTTACAGTTAAGCATGTGACACAATATATTTCCATTGGATGGTGCTGTTCTTTACTATAAATCACAGATACAAAACAACTTGAGCTAACTAAAGTAAGCTTTACACTTATTTACTACTTATTTGGGCTTCCTTTGTGGCTCAGCTGGTGAAAAATCCACCTGCAATGCAGGATACCAGGGCTAACTACATATAATAATTGAGAAATTAGAATTCTACAAAAGATGTTTGAGTAATAGAATCTGTTTTAAAAATTGAAGACTAAAATTTGCTCAATGAAAATCTTCAAATTTCCACCCAATATTTTGTTGTCTTATTTTACCCACAATTTTTAATAAATACAAAGGGGTTGTATTCCCTTTCTGATGTCAAAGAAATAATCTAGTGTGGAGAAAGGTAACCAATAGCAAACACATTTTTTTGTAACAATTCAAACTCTTACTCCACATTTTATTAGGCTGCAATCTGTTAACAATGACTGTAATATATATATAAAAAATACTATGAAAAGCAGATAGATCTCAAACTTACATTGTGGGGGAGCCATATAGTGTGCTTTGTGCAAGAACAAGTGTTATAGCCTCTATAGTCTCTGAGGACTTTCTAATATAACTCAGTATAGTTATTGATGCTAGGAAAAGTTCAAAGGGCATACTGCACTTAAGAAAATATAGAATGAGTTCTATCCAAAATCATGAAAATAAAAAGTTAAATTTTGGTGATTTTCTCTACTAAAAACAGCTATTCTCTAAGATAAAGGAAAAAATAACAGATGGAGAAAAGTAGCAGAGATGAGAAGAAAAGGGGTTGTATTCTGGTTAGTCTAAGTTTTATTATAAAGGAAATTTCTTTTAAAATTTGCAATCTTTTATTACATAACATAAGAAACTTTAGGACAAATACATATTGGGTAAACAGAATGTTGTGAAACACCAACATAATATTGATATTTTATTGTAACCAAACTATTAGGAAAATGTTCTGCCTTTCCTCCTGTGCCAAATGCCATCTTCTGTGTACTTTTATGACAAGACTTTAATGGCACCTCTGGATTATTATATGCTTTGGCCGATGCTGGTGAATGACTGTTAGGTCTGTTCACTGACTTCAAATCACATGTTATCAGTGAAACCTTCACTGCTGAGTTTCCTTTCATTGTATCTCCAGGCTGACCATTTCCTGTCAATGTCCCTTAGAACAGAGAATATACTGAAAACTGAGGTCAGCTACTGTGCTGTTAATTCTACACTTCTGGCTTAGGAAGATAAAGCAGGTTTTATTTTGTTTTGTTTCAAAATATTATTTCTTTCTTTTTTTTAAAAAAATAGATTTTTTTGTGATTTGTTTCTTGTTAAAAAACAACAAGGTATGTTTTCAAAAGTATATGGTAATTTCAAAGATTCACTCACTGCAAAATGAATTAATTCCTTTTGTGCATATTATACTTCATTCAGGGATTTGTATGCTGTGTCCAGCTCACAGCCTTTGAGACTCTACAGTAGGAACAATTAATATCTGAATATACACTTGTAATATGGGAACTCATAAAAACCTAGCAAACAATCTATAATGATAAACTCATGGAAATCAGCTTTTTCTTGAAGCTCACTGTATATTGATTAGAACTGCAATGAATATCTTTCAGATATCCATTTAAAACTTTGTTTTCCAATCTTGTGCTCTTTAAGAATAAATTTCACAGGCTATTTTTCTTATTTCTTCACCATTTTACCTTTAAAAATATAATCAAATCATTATTTTGACCATGTTGAGGGAAAATGAGCACGTCAAAATATAAAAGGTAAGTAACCCCCCAAATATAAATATCAGAATAAGAAGGTTTTATTGTGCCAGGTGACCAGAGGACAATTAGTACAGCTGCTTGGAAGTGTGACAATGACCCTTGCCCTTTGGATTTTTCACATTATTATTAGACTAGCTAATGACCAAGGTGTGAGGCCTTAGAATTCTGAGCCCTTAATAATTAACAACATGTAATGTATTTTGACTGAAATGACAGAGGGAGGTGGAGGCCACTCCTGTATGGGTAGAAATAAGATGGTGTAGGTAGTTAACTGCATATTTCTGAAAAGGCTAATTATTGTGCTTTTCTCATTGTTGTTATTTGAGTTTCTTGTCAGCCCCAGACCATGTTTCCCCAGCACAGAGCTATCCTCATGAACAATAAAATCAACTGATAATTGTATAAAGGGGAAAGAAATCCCTTGAATCAAGAGGTAAAATTATTTAATAATTTTGTGCAGTCACAGGACAAAAGATATCCTTAGTCAGTATCTTCAATGTAATCTTTTGCCAAAAATCAGGGCTGGGTTCTCACATGGAAAGGATAATGTAATTTTGACAGATATAAGGGAGGGCTGTCCCCTGGAGAGAAGGCCTTGACAGGAAAGGTAAGTCTCACCCAAGGGAACCGTGTACTTACAATAAAGGAAGAGAGAAGAGGATAACAGTCAGTGAAGACCTGAAGAAAAGATGTCTTGTGGTTTGTTTTAGTTTTGATTAAACCTTTGAGCAGGAGTGAGATAGGGAGGAAAATATATCAGTGAGTAGTTAACTTCAAATTGTTTTTTGATATTAGTATTTTTTTCATTTTGTTTGTTCACTAGTTTTTTTTGTTGTTTGATGTTTTAAACTAAGCCATGACTCAGCTTCCTCATTGGTTGAATGCCAGTTGAAACACTTTTAGCTTTTAAATGGAAAGTTCTGATTTTCTTTCAAATATTCACACTAGTGTGATTTCTCTTTCTTTTTTGCAAGTCCCAGGGACAGATAGCAATGGAAGATGCCACTTGTCTGACATAAGACACCACCTGGTTGGTGCTGTGCTGGGAAACAGTGTCTGTCCCCAAGGAAGCATTAACTGTAACATCATTGGAGATTCCAGCACTTGATGGTGCTTTGTTTTGTTGTTGATTGTGTACTGTCTTATATTTTTATATTTGACATATATGTCTCTACAAACTGTTAACCCCTAGAGGACCTAGACAGTGCTTTTATAACTTCCAAATAACAAGAAACACAGGACAATTAAACAAATATTTGATAAATTATATTCAACACTGGACAGGAGCTATAACAGGTTGAGCAAAACATATTACAGGGACAGAGGGTTTTTATTTTTCCTTCGAATTTAAAGTATAAAATGATCAAAACCATATGCTGTGAATTTCACAAAGGATAATATTAGTTGACCAGAAAATAGAAGCTAGTCTTCTAAACAAAACACAGGGAGGTGTCTAGTCCTTCCATTCTTTGGTGAGACAATTGGAAATTGTGAATGGGTTTGTGGAATGGCCACATATATCTTGGCTCTAAAGATTTAAAAGCATAACTAGGTCTATCTGAATTTCTCTGACTGCCAGTATTTTTAACCACAGCCCAATGAGATAGAAGAAGCCCTCTGAGAGGATATGCCTTCAGGGGACCTCAGCAGCACATCTCCAGAACAGTTTTTCCACTCCATCCCTCTTGCCCTTCACTGCAGTCTCAACCTCAGCTAACAAGACAATTCATGATTTTTTTAAATTTATTCATCTACTGAGCAAATATTTGGGAAGCACTTAACTATGTGTCAGGAACTGTGTTAAGCATTGGAGATATAACGGTGAACAACACGGTCATAGCCCTGGCGTCTGGAGCACTGGACTCACACAAGGCTCACAGGTTTCACCCACAACCTGTTACACACATCATCCCTTCTGTTCTCTTTACATACACACTGAATTCAAAGTTAGGTATCTTGCTTAGGCATTCTTGTATCTCCTGCTTGGCACATGACAAGTTCATTAATATTTGCTGAATGACTAGATGAATGAATGGTCATCATATGTTCTTCTTTTCCTTGAGGGGGCTTACTATTTTTCAAGATGTATCCATTGCTCCTCTAATTCACGTTCATGTCCTGTATTTTAAGACCTCTTGATGGAAAACCATAGTTTCCTATGCCATAATGTTGCATAATCTTCTTTACCACTGTTTGGTACTGCAAGTTTGTATCTGTATAAGATGATATATGTTAACTAAACCTATTGTGGTAATCATTGAACAGTATATGTAAATTAATCCATCATGCTATACACCTTAAACTTATACAGATATTTATGTCAATTATTTCTCAATAAAACTGAAATTAAAATTCCTTTTAACCTATAAGTTTACAACTTAGGTCTCCTATCACAATTGAGGTGATGAGGTGAAGTCACTCAGTCGTGTCCAACTCTTTGCGACCCCGTGGACTGTAACCTACTAGGCTTCTCCGTCCATGGGATTCTCCAGGCAAGAATACTGGAGTGGATTGCCATTTCCTTCTCCAGGGGATTTTCCTGACCCAGGGATCGAACCCAGGTCTCCTGCATTGGAGGCAGACGCTTTAACCTCTGAGCCACCAGGGATATTTTCCAATAGAAAGATTACAGTTAAATAAGTGTGCCTTTAAATTTTTTTAATCTTTCTTTTCTGAAGGCCATGAAGCCAGTATAGGATACTTTTTCTTCATCTTTAGAAGCAATTAGAACCAATTAATTAATCTGGAGAGTTTTCAGTTTTAAAAGTTCTGATTCTATTATCCCCTCTAAGATTCCGAAGACTATCCTATGAAATGCCTGAAATATTTTTCTTTTAAACATGCTCTTCACCCTAATCTACAAATCTGACTTCCTGAAATAGTTTGTGAATACACTTATTTTTTCCCCCAATTAATAACAAAAGAAGATCAAATAGTTTATCTTGGAGTAACTTTGAGAACTTTCAAAAAATTATAACATAGGTTGCAACTTGACTTCAGTCCCATCCTTCTGCCTAATCCATCTGTTTGGCCCCAGCCCTCTTGGCCTATCTGGAGCCCAAATATCTTATTCTGAGCTATTATTAAGTAGCTGGAAATGGTATTGGCTGGTAAATTAAATTATATGGTGCCCAATAATATATTTTATCACAAGATTTTATAAACATAATATCCTTGAATATGGAGCAGAATTATTACTGGTGATGATGTTTCTTGGGGGCAATATTTTAAAGTCACCTATGGTGGCCACATGTTCCAGTCAGACACATGAACAGACAGTTTAAGGACTGTATTGTTGATAGAATTGGATAGATTTTGTAACAAAAGAAAGCACAAACCAGGTAAAATCAGATAAATTTCTTTGTTATTTCCCCCAAAGTTTTTTTTTAAAAAACAAAAAAGTCCCCTGCAAATTGCCCATATATATGCCTCAAGATCTTTAGAGAGTTTGTTACTGTTCTTGTTCAGTTGCTCAGTCCTGTCTGACTCTTTGTGAGCCAATGACCTGCAGCACTCCAGGTTTCCCTGACCTTCACCATCTCCTGGAGATTGCTCAAACTCATGTCCATCGAGTCAGTTGATGCCATCCAATCATCTCATTCTCTGTCATTCCCTTATCCTCCTGCCTTCAATCTTTCCCAGCATCAAGGTCTTTTCTAATGAGTTCTTTGAATGAGGTGGTTAAAGTATTGGAGCTTCAGCATCAGTCCTTCTAATGAATAATCAGGACTGATTTCTTTAGAGTTTACTGGTTTGATCTACTTGCAGTCCAAGGGACTCTCAAGAGTCTTCTCCACTTACACAGCTCAAACGTATCTATTCTTTGGCATTCAGCCTTCTTTATGGTCCTAATCTCATACTCATACATGACTACTGGAAAAACCATAGCTTTGACTATACAGACCTTTGTTGGCAAAGTAATGTCTCTACTTTTTAATATGATGTCTAGGTTTGTCATAGCTTTTCTTTCAAGGAGAAAATGTCTTTTAATTTCATGGTTTCAGTCACCATCTGCAGTGATTTTGGAGCCCAAGAAAATAAAGTCTGCCACTGTTTCCATTGTTTCTCCATCTGTTTGCCATGAAGTGATGGGACTGGATGCCATGATATTCATTTTTTGAATGTTGAGTTTTAAGGCCACTTTTTCACTCTCCTCTTTCATATTCATCAAGTGGCTCTTTAATTCCTCTTTGCTTTCTGTCATTAGGGTGGCATTATCTGCATATCTGAGGTTATTGACATTTATCCTGGCTATCATGATTCCAGGTTGTGCTTCATCCTGCTTGGCATTTTGAATGATGTACTCTGCATATAAGTTAAATAAAAACAGAGTAACAATATACAGCCTTGATGTACTCCTTTCCCAGTTTGGAACCAGTCCATTGTTTTGTGTCTGGTTTTAGCTGTTGCCTCTTGAATTGCATACAGGTTTCTCAGGAGGCAGGTCAGGTGGTCTGGTATTTCCATTTCCTTAAGAATTTTCCAGTTTATTGTGATCCACACAGTCAAAGACTTTAGTGTAATCAGTGAAGCAGAAATAGATGTTTTTCTGGAATTCTCTTGCTTTTTTGGTGATCCAATGGATGGTGGAAATGTACTCTGTCATTCCTCTGCTTTTTCTATAGTCAGTTTGAACATCTGGAACTTCTTAGTTCATGTACTGTTGAAGCTTAGTTTGGAGAATTTTGAACATTAACTTGCTAGCATTTGAAAAGGGTGGTTGTGTACATAAATAGGATAGGTTATAAAACCACCCTTCAGAGGGTGGTTATGCACATAGAGTAGGTGGGTTATAAAAGAAGCAAAAATAAGAAAGGGTCTGCTGATATGTGTCCAACAAAAGTGAGAACAACTACCAGACTGTAGAAGTTCAATCAGTATTCTGATGGAGGGATTTCATGTGGCAAGGTCCCTAAACATTTTATAAGTCTACAGTTTACTGACTCACCAGCTGTAGAATAATGTCTTGGACCAAATGACCTAGACTTTAAATTTCAAGTCTTCAACTTTTCTAGTTGAAAATTGAAGAGTGCTTTTGTAATTTTTAAATATTTTTATCATATTATAAGAGGTAATTTCCTAAAATATTTTATACATATATTTTACTAATACAGTTACTCTTCATTTGTGTGTTTGCACATTGGCAACTTTCATGTGTACTCATTATGATTACTGTCTTTTTAATCATAAAAGTTTTAAAACACTTATATATATATACACACTTCATAGATTACAGCCTTGTCTTGCTGAAGGGACTTGCATAACTCAAGGAAGCTATGAGACGTGCCATGAAGGGCCATCCAAGATGGATGCAGCATAGTGAAGAGTTCTGAAAAAATGTGATCCACAGGAGGAGTAAATAGCAACTCGTTTCAGAATACTTGCTTGGAGAACCCCACTGACTGTATCAAAAGACAAAAATATACGACACAAGAAGATGAGCCCCTCTAGGTCAGAAAATGTCCAATATGCTCCTGGTGAAGAGCAGAGAGCAGTAACTATATAATTCCAGTGAGAATGAAGCAGCTAGGCCAAAGCTGAAATGATGCTCATTTGTGGATGTGTCTGGTGGTGAAAGTAAAGTCTGATGCTGTCAAAGCAATATTGCATAGGGACCTGAAATATTAGATCTATGAATCAAGGTAAATTGGACATGGTCAAGGAGGAGATGACAAGATTAACACTGGCATCTTAGGAATCAGTGAAGCAAAAATTACCAGAAATATGTGATCATTATATTTACTAGTATGTGCAAGAATCCCTTAGAATTGAAGAAGTAGTTCTCATAGACAACAAAACAGTCCAAAATCCAGTGCTTGGGTGCAATATCAAAAATAACAGAATAATCTAGGTTTGTTTCCAAGGCACATTGTTCAATATCAGTTCAGTTCAGTCACTCAGTCGTATCCAACTCTTTGCAACACCATGAATCGCAGCACGCCAAGCATCCCTGTCCATCACCAACTCCTGAGTTCACTCAACCTCACGTTCATCGAGTCAGTGATGCCATTCAGCCATCTCATACTCTGTCGTCCCCTTCTCCTGCTGACCTCAATTCTCCCAGCATCAGAGTCCCTTCCAACGAGTCAACTCTTCATATGAGGTGGCCAAAATACTGTAGTTTCAGTTTCAGCATCATTCCCTCCAAAGAAATCCCAGGGCTGATCTCCTTCAGAATGGACTGGTTGGATCACCTTGCAGTCCAAGGGACTCTCAAGAGTCCTATCCAACACCACAGATCAAAAGCATCAATTCTTCAGTGCTCAGCTTTCTTCACAGTCCAACTCTCACATCCATACATGACTACTGGAAAAACCATAGACCTGACTAGACGGACCTTTGTTGGCAAAATAATGTCTCTGCTTTTGAATATGCTATCTAGTTTGATCATAAATTTCCTTTCAAGGAGTAAGTGTCTTTTAATTTCATGGCTGCAATCACCATCTGCAGTGATTTTGAAACCCCAAAAAATAAAGTCTGACACTGTTTCCACTGTTTCCTCATCTATTTCCCATCAAGTGATGGGACCAGATGCCGTAATCTTTGTTTTCTGAATGCTGAGCTTTAAGCCAACTTTTTCATTCTCCACTTTCACTTTCAATCAAGAGACTTTTTAGTTCCTCTTCACTTTCTGCCATAAGGATGATGTCATCCGCATATCTGAGGTTACTGAGATTTCTGTCTACAATCTTGATTCTAGCTTGTGCTTCTTCCAGCTCAGCGTTTCTTGTGATGTACCCTGCATAGAAATTAAATAAGCAGGGTGACAATATACAGCCTTGACGTACTCCTTTTCCCATTTGGAACCCTTCTGTTGTTACATGTCCAGTTCTAACTGTTGCTTCCTGACCTGCATATAGGTTTCTCAAGGGGCACGTCAGGTGGTCTGGTATTCCCATCTCTTTCAGAATTTCCCACAGTTTATTGTGATCCACAAAGTCAAAAGATTTGGCATAGTCAAAAAAGCAGAAGTAGATGTTTTTCTGGAACTCTCTTGCTTTTTCCATGATCCAGCGGATGTTGGCAATTTGATCTCTGGTTCCTCTGCTTTTTGTAAAACCAGCTTGATCAACTGGAAGTTCATGGTTCACATATTGCTGAAGCCTGGCTTGGAGAATTTTGAGCATTACTTTACTAGCATGTGAGATGAGTACAATTGTGCATTAGCTTGAGCATTCTTTGGCAGTGCCTTTCTTTCGGATTGGAATGAAAACAGATTTTTTTCCAGTCCTCTGGCCACTGCTGAGTTTTCCACATTTGCTGGTATATTGAGTGCCACACTTTCACAGCATCATCTTTCAGGATTTGAAATAGCTCAATTGGAATCCCATCACCTCCACTAGCTTTGTTCGTAGTAATGCTTTCTAAGGCCCACTTGACTTCACATTCCAAGATGTCTGGCTCTAGATGAGTGATCACACCATCGTGATTATCTGGGTCATGAAGATCTTTTTTGTACAGTTCTTCTATGTATCCTTGCCACCTCTTCTTCATATCTTCTGCTTCTGTTAGGTCCAGACCATTTCTGTCCTTTATTGAGCCCATCTTTGCATAAAATATTCCCCTGGTATCTATCATTTTATTGAGATCTCTAGTCTTTCCCATTCTGTTATTTTCCTCTATTTCTTTGCATTGATCACTAAGGAAGGCTTTCTTATCTCTCCTTTTACTGTTCTTTGGAACTCTGCATTCAGATGCTTATATCTTTCCTTTTCCCCTTTGCTTTTTACTTCTCTTCTTTTTACAGCTATTTGTAAGGCCTCCCAGACAGTTATTTTGCTTTTTTGCAGTTCTTTTCCATGGAGATGGTCTTTTTTTTTTTTTTTGATCACTTTTTATTATTATTATTTTACTTTGCAATGCTGTATTGGTTTTGCCATACATCAAAATGAGTACAATATGGGTGTACACGTGTTCCCATTCCTGAAATCCCTCCCCCCTCCCTCCCCATACAATCTCTCTTGGTCATCCCAATACACCAGCCCCAAGCACCCTGTATCCTGCATTGAACCTAGACTGGTGATTTTTTTCATATATGATATTATACATGTGTCAATGCCATTCTCCCAAATCATCCCACCCTATCCCTCTCCCACAGAGTCCAAAAGACTGTTCTATACATCTGTGTCTCTTTTGCTGTCTCACATACACGGTTATCATTACCATCTTTCTTAATTCCATATATATGTGTTAGTATACTGTATTGGTGTTTTTGATTCTGGCTTACTTCACTTTGTATAATTGGCTCCAGTTTCATCCACCTCATTAGAACTGATTCAAATGTATTCTTTTTAATAGCTGAGTAATACTCCATTCTGTATATGTACCACAGCTTTCTTAACCAATCATTTGCTGATGGACATTTATGTTTCTTCCATGTCATGGCTATTATAATTAGTGCTACGATGTACATTAAGATACACATGTCTCTTTCAATTCTGGTTTCCTCAGTGTGTATGCCTAGCAGTGGGATTGCTGGGTCATAACGCAGTTCTATTTCCAGTTTTTTAAGGAATCTCCACACTGTTCTCCATAGTGACTGTACTAGATTGCATTCCCTCCCAACAGTGTAGGAGGGTTCCCTTTTCTCCACACCCTCTCCAGCATTTATTGCTTGTAGACTTTTGGATCACAGCCATTCTGACTGATGTGAAATGGTACCTCATTGTGGTTTTGATTTGCATTTCTCTGATAATGAGTGATGTTGAGCATCACTTCATCTGTATGTTAGCCATCTGTATGTCTTCTTTGGAGAAATGTCTATTTAGTTCTTTGGCCCTTTTTTTTTTTTTTTGGTCATTTATTTTTTCAGGAATTGAGCTGCAGGAGTTGCTTGTATATTTTTGAGATTAGTTGTTTGTCAGTTTCTTCATTTACTATTATTTTCTCCCATTCCGAAGGCTGTCTTTCCACCTTGCTTATAGTTTCCTTTGTTGTGCAGAAGCTTTTAATTTTAATTAGATCCCATTTGTTTATTTTGTTTTTATTACCAGTATTCTGAGAGGTGAGTCATAGAGGATCCTGCTGTGATTTATGTCAGAGAGTGTTTTTCCTATGTTCTCTTCTATGAGTTTTATAGTTTCTGGTCTTACATTTAGATCTTTAATCTATTTTGAGCTTATTTTTATGTGTGATGTTAGAAAGTGTTCTAGTTTCATTCTTTTACAAGTAGTTGACCAGTTTTCCCAGCACCACTTGTTAAAGAGATTGTCTTTACTCCATTATATATTCTTGCCTCCTTTGTTGAAGAAAAGGTGTCCATAGGTATGTGGATTTATCTTGATTCCTGTCTTCTGTACAATGTCATGAACTGCATCGGCTATGAGAGACTGCACAGAAGCGTGCTGGCTGTGACAGGACAGCACAGAAGCAAGTTGGCTGCAATCGACCGTGCAGAAGCATGGAGAAGTGGACCTACCCCACGCCTAAGGTCAGGGGTGTTGGCCGAGAGGAACAACCCCATGTCCAAGGAGCGGTGGCTGCACAGGCACAGGAGGGTCAAGAAGAACTGCTCCATGTTCAAGGTCAGGAGGGATGGCTGTGAGGAGATACCCCTTCTCCCAGGTAAAGAGCAGCAGCTGTGCTTCGCTGGAGTAGCTGTGAAGAGATACCCCACGTCCAAGGTAAGGGAAACCCAAGTAAGATGGTAAGTGTTGCAAGAGGGCATCAGAGGGCAGACACACTGAAACCATACTCACAGAAAACTAGTCAATCTGATCATGAGGATTTCAATGAAACTAAGACATGCCATGTGGGGCCACCCAAGATGGGCAGGTCATGGTGGAGAGGTCTGACAGAATGTGGTCCACCGGAGAAGGGAATGGCAAGCCACTTCAGTATTCTTGCCTTGAGAATCCCATGAACAGTATGAAAAGGAAAAATGAAGGGTACTAAAAGAGGAACTCCCCAGGTTGGTAGGTGCCCAATATGCTACTAGAGATCAGTGGAGAAATAACTCCAGAAAGAATGAAAGGATGGAGCCAAAGCAAAAATAGTATCCAGCTGTGGATGTGACTGGTGGCAAAAGCAAGGTCCAATGCTATAAAGAGCAATATTACATAGGAACCTGGAATGTTAGGTCCATGAATCAAGGCAAATTGGAAGTGGTCAAACAGGAGATGGCAAGAGTGAATGTCGACATTGTAGGAATCAGCGAACTAAAATGGACCGGAATGGGTGAATTTAACTCAGATGACCATTATATCTACTACTGCAGGCAGAAATCCCTCAGAAGAAATGGAGTAGCCATCATGGTCAACAAAAGAGCCCACAATGCAGAACTTGGATGCAATCTCAAAAATGACAGAATGATCGCTGTTCGTTTCCAAGGCAAACCATTCAATATCACAATAATCCAAGCCTATGCCCCAACCAGTAACACTGAAGAAGTTGAAGTTGAATGGTTCTATGAAGACCTACAAGACCTTTTAGAACTAACACCCAAAAAAGATGTCCTTTTCATTATAGGGGATGGAATGCAAAACTAGGAAGTAAAAAAACACCTGGAGTAACAGGCAAATTTGCTTTTGGAGTACAAACAAAGCAGGTCAAAGGATAACAGAGTTTTGCCAAGAGAACATGCTGGTCATAGCAAACACTCTCTTCCAACAACCCAAGAGAAGACTACACATGGACATCACTAGATTGTTCACACCAAAATCATATTGATTATATTCTTTGTAGCCAAAGATGGAGAAGCTCTATACAGTCAGCAAAAACAAGACCAGGAGCTGACTGTGGCTTAGATCATGAACTCCTTATTGCCAAATTCAGACTTAAATGCAACAAAGTAGGGAAAACCACGAGACCATTCAGGTATGCCCTAAATCAAATCCTTTATGATTATACAGTGGAAATGAGAAATAGATTTAAGGGAATAGATCTGATAGAGTGCCTGATGAATCTCCTGGATGGAGGTTCTAGGCCATTCAGGTATAACCTAAATAAAAGCCCTTATGATTATACAGTATATGTTCAAATGGTTAGACCTGGTAGACAGAGACCTTGACAGACAAAGATTAATGACATTTTACAGAAGGCAGTGATTAAAACCATCCCAAAGACAAAGAAAAGGAAGAAGGCAAATTTGTTTTCTGAGGCGGCTTTACAAATAGCTGGGGAAAGAAGAGAAGTGAAAGGCATTGGAGAAAAGGAAGATATACCCACCTGAGTACAGAGTTTTAGAGAATAGCAGGGAGGGATAAGAAGGCTTTCTTAAATAAATAATCCAAAGAAACAGAGAAAAATAATAGCATGGGGAATATGAGAGTTAACTTCAAGAAAACTGGAGCTATATAAGGAATATTTCATGCAAGGATGGACACGATACAGGAGAGAAACATGAAAGACCTAACCGAAGCAGAAGAGGTAGCAAGAATACACAGAAGAACTATACAAAAAAGACCTTAAGTATCCAGCTAACCACAATGATGTGGTCTCTCATCTAGAGCTGGACATCCCGGAGTATGAAAACAAGTAGATTTTAGAAAACATTACTATGAACAAAACTAGTGAAGAGTTGAATTCCACCTATTTGAAATCCTAAAAGATGATGCTGTTAAAGTGATGCACTCAATATGTCAGCAAATTTTGAAAACTCAGCAAGTCTGAAAAAGATCAGTTTTCATTCCAACCCCAAAGAAGGGTAATGCCAAAGAATGATTCAACTAATGTACAATTGTGCTCACTTCACATGCTAACAAAATTATGTTTTAAAACCTTCAAGTTAGGCTTCAGCAGAGTGTGAAACAAGAACCTTCAGATATACAATCTGGGTTTAGAAAAGGCAGAATAACTAGAGATCAAATTGCCAACATCTTCTGTTTCATTAACTACAGGAAAACCTTTGACTGTGTCGATCACAATGAGCTGTGGAAAATTCCCACAGCTAGGAGTCCCAGACACTCTTACCTGTTTCCTAAGAAACCTGTATGTGTGTCAAGAAGCAACAGTTAGAACCAGACATGAAACAATAGACTGGATCAAAATCAGGGAAGTAGTACAAGGCTGTGTACTGTCAACCTGCTTATTTAACTTATATCCAGAGTACATCATATAAAACATCAGTTCCTATGACTCATGAGCTGGAATCAAGATTACCAGGAAAAATATCAACAATCCCAGGTACACAGATAATACAATTCTAATGGTAGAAAGTGACAAGGAACTAAAGAGCCTCTTGATAAGGGTGAAAGAGGAGAATGAAAAAGTTGGCTTGAAACTCAACATCAAAAAATGAAGGTCATGACATCCAGCCCCACCACTTCATAGTAAATAGAAGGGGAAAAAGTGGAAGCAGTGATGGATTTTCTTATTTGGGCTACAAAATCACAAGGAAATCTATGACAAACCTAAACAAAGAATTAAATAGCAGACACATCACTTTACCTATTAAGTATAGTCATAGCTATGGCTTTTCCAATAGTCATGTGTGGATGTGATAATTGAACCCTGAAGAAGGCTAAGCACTGAAGAATTGATGCTTTTGAGTGTTAGTGCTAGAGAAGACACTTGGGAGTCCCATGGACTGAAAGGAGATCAAATCAGTTGATCCTAGAGGAAACTGACTCTTGCTGAAGCTGAAACTCCAATACTTCAGGTATCTAATTTGAAGAGCTGACTTACTGGAAAAGACTCTGATGCTAAAAGATTGAAGGCAAAAAGAGCAACAACAACTATCTATGTATACCTGTATCTATACAGCAGCAGTAAGGAGATACCCCTCGTCCAAGGTAAGAAGCACCGGCTGTGCTTTGCTGGAGCAGCCATGTAGACATACCCCACTCCCAAGATAAGAGAAACCCAAGTAAGATGGTAGGTGTTGCAAGAGGGCATCAGAGGGCAGACACTCTGAAACTATACTCACAGAAAACTAGTCAATCTAATCACACTAGGACCACAGCCTTGTCTAACTCAGTGAAACCAAGCCATGCCTGCGGAGCAACCCAAAATGAGCGGGCCATGGTGGAGAGGTCTGACAGAAAGTGGTCCACTGGAGAAGGGAATGGCAAGCCACTTTAGTATTCTTGCCTCGAGAACCCCATGAACAGTATAAAAAAAGGCAAAATGATAGGATACCAAAAGAGGAACTCCCCAGGTCAGTAGGTGCCCAATATTCTACTGGAGATGAGTGGAGAAATAACTCAAGAAAAAACGAAGGGATGGAGCCAAAGCAAAAACAGTACCCAGCTGTGGCTGTGACTGGTGATAGAAGCAAGATTCAATGCTGTAAAGAGCAATATTTCATAGGAACTTGGAATGTCAGGTCCATGAATCAAGGAAAATTGGAAGTGCTCACACAAGAGATGGCAAGGGTGAACGCCGACATTGTAGGAATCAGCGAACTAAAATGAACTGGAATGGGTGAATTTAACTCAGATGACCATTATATCTACTACTGCTGGCAGGAATCCCTCAGAAGAAATGGAGTAGCCATCATGGTCCACAAAAGAGTCCGAAATGCAGTACTTGGATGCAACCTCAAAAGCAACAGAATGATCTCTGTTCATTTCCAAGGCAAACCATTCAATATCACAGCTATCCAAGTCTATGCCCCAACCAGTAATGCTGAAAAAGCTGAAGTTGAATGGTTTTATGAAGACCTACAAAACCTTTTAGAACTCACACCCGAAAAAGATGTCCTTTTCATTATAGGGGACTGGAATGCTAAAGTAGGAAGTTAAGAAACACCTGGAATAACAGGCAAACTTGGCCTTGGAATGCAGAATGAAGCAGGGCAAAGACTAAAAGAGTTTTGCCAAGAAAATGCACTGGTAATAGCAAACACCCTCTTCCAACAACACAACATCACCTGTCCTGTATACACATGGACATCATCAGATGGTCAACACTGAAATCAGATTGATTATATTCTTTGCAGCCAAAGATGGAGAAGCTCTATACAGTCGATGAAAACAAGACCAGGAGCTGACTGTGGCTCAGATCATGAACTCCTTATTACCAAATTCAGACTCAAATTAAAGGAAGTAGGGAAAACTGCTAGACCATTCAGGTATGACCTAAATAAAATTCTTTATGATTATACAGTGGAAGTAAGAAATAGATTTAAGGGCCTAGATCTGATAGATAGAGTGCCTGTTGAACTATGGAATTAGGTTCGTGACATTGTACAGGAGACAGGGATCAAAACCATCCCCATGGAAAAGAAATGCAAAAAAGCAAAACAGCTGTCTGGTAAGGCCTTACAAATAGCTGTGAAAAGAAGAGAGGTGAAAAACAAAAGAGAAAAGGAAAGATATAAGCATCTGAATGCAGAGTTCTGAAGAATAGCAAGAAGAGATAAGAAAGCCTTCTTCAGCGATCAATGCAAAGAAATAGAGGAAAAGAACAGAATGGGAAAGACTAGAGATTTCTTCAAGAAAATTAGAGATACCA
>SJYF01001169.1:1711762-1722371 GCA_006410515.1 Procapra przewalskii
CCTGCCTCTTGAGAAATCTGTATGCAGGTCAGGAAGGAACAGTTAGAACTGGACATGGAACAACAGACTGGTTCCAAATAGGAAAAGGAGTACGTCAAGGCTGTATATTGTTACCCTGTTTATTTAACTTATATGCAGAGTACATCAGAGAAACGCTGGGCTGGAAGAAACAGAAGCTGGAATCAAGATTTCCAGGAGAATTATCAATAACCTCAGATATGCAGGTGACACCACCCTTATGGCAGAAAGTGAAGAGGAGCTAAAAAGCCTCTCGATGAAAGTAAAAGTTGGCTTAAAGCTCAACATTCAGAAAACAGATCATGGCACCTGGTCCCATCACTTCATGGGAAATAGATGGGGAAACAGTGGAAACAGTGTCAGACTTTATTTTTTGGGGCTCCAAAATCACTGCAGATGGTGACTGCAGCCATGAAATGAAAAGATGCTTACTCCTTGGAAGGAACGTTATGACCAACCTAGATAGTATATTCAATAGCAGAGACATTACTTTGCCGACTAAGTTCCATCTAGTCAAGGCTATGGTTTTTCCTGTGATCATGTATGGACATGAGAGTTGGACTGTGAAGAAGGCTGAGTTCAGAAGAATTGATGTTTTTTAACTGTGGTGCTGGAGAAAACTCTTAAGAGTCCCTTGGACTGCAAGAAGATCCAACCAATCCATTCTGAAGGAGATCAACCCTGGGATTTCTTTGACAGGAATGATGCTAAAGCTGAAACTACACTACTTTGGCCATTTCATGCGAAGAGTTGACTCATTGGAAAAGACTCTGATGCTGGGAGGGATTGAGGGCAGGAGGAGAAGGGGAACGACAGAGGATAAGATGGCTGGATGATGGCATCAGTGACTCGATGGACGTGAGTCTGAGTGAACTCCGGAAGTTGGTGATGGACAAGGATGCCTGGGGTGCTGCAATTCATGGGGTCTCAAAGAGTGGGACACGACTGAGAGACTGAACTGAACTGAACTGAACTGCTAGTTCCCTTTACTAAGCAAAATTTTTTAAGTTTAATCAAGTCCCACTTGTTTACTTTTGTTTTTATTTCTGTTCCTCCTAGAGGTGGATCATAGAGGATCTTGCTTTATGTCATTGAGTGTTCTGCCTATGCGTTCCTCTAAGAGTTTTATAGTTTCCAAGCTTACATTTAGGTCTTTAACCCATTTTGAGTTTATCTTTCTGTTCTTTTATATAGCTGTCCAGTTTTCCCAGCACCATTTATTCAAGATACTATCTTTGACCCCATTGTATATTCTTGTCTCCTTTGTCAAAAATAAGGTACCCATAGGTACATGAGTTTATTTCTGGGCTTTCTGTCTTGTTCCACTGGTTTATATTTCTGTTTTTGTACCAGTATCATACTGGTACTGCCTTGATGAATGTAGCTTTGTAGTATAATCTGAAATCAGGGAAGGTTGATTCCTCCAGCTCCATTCTTCTTTCTCAAGACTGCTTTGGCTGTTGAGAGTCTTCTGTGTTTCCACATGAATTGTGAAATTTTTTGTTCTAGTTCTGTGAAAAATAACATTAGTAATTTGAAAGGGATCACACTGAATTGTTAGATTTCACTTGGTACTATAGTCATTTTCATAATATTGACTCTTCCAACCCAGGAACATGGAATAGCTCTCTATCTGTTTATGTCATCTTTGATTTCCTTCATTGATGTCTTATAATTTTCTGTGTACAGTTCTTCTGTCTCCTAGGTAAGTTTATTCCTAGATATTTATTCTTTTTGCTGCAATGGTGAATGGAACTGATTCCTTAATTTCTCTTTCTGATGTTTCATTTGTTAGTATATAGAAGGGCAAGTGATTTCTGTGTATTAATCTTGTATCCTGCAACTTTGCTAAATTCACTGATTAGCTGTAGCAATTTTCTGATTCTCTCTTCAGGGCTTTCTATGTACAGTATCGTCATTTGCAAAGAGTGAGAGCTTTAATTCTTCTTTTCTGATCCGATTTGCTTTCATTTCTTGTTCTTTTCTGATTGTTGTAGCTAGGACTTCCAAAATTATGTGGAGTAATAGTGGTGAAAGTAGACACCCTGGTCTTGTTCCTGATATTAGAGGGAATGCTTTTAGTTTTTCACCATTGAGAATAATGTTTTCTGTAGGCTTATATATGGCCTTTACTATGTAGATTCCCTCTATACCAATTTTCTGACGTTTTCATCATAAATGAGTGCTGAATTTTGTCAAAGGCTTTTTTGGCATGTATTAAGATTATTATATGCTTTTAATCTTTCAATTTGTTAATATGGTGTATCACATTAATTGATTTGTGTGTATTGAAGAATCCTTGCATCCCTGGAATAAACCCAACTTGATCATGGTGTATGAGCTTGAATTCTGTTTGCTTAAATCTTGTTGAGGATTTTTGCATCTATGTTCATCAGTGATATTGGCCTGTAGTTTTCTTTTTTAGTGCTTTCTTTGTCTGGATTTGGTATTAGGCTGATGGTGGCCTCACAGAATGCATTTGGAAGTGTTTCTTCCTCTGAAATTATTTGAAAAAATTTTAGAATGATAGGCATTAGCTCTTCTCTAAATGTTTGATATAAATCTCTGTGGAGCCATCTGGTCCCAGGTTTTTGGTTTTTATAGGTTTTTTTTTTTTTTTAATCACAGTTTCAATTCCAGTGCTTGTAATTAGGTTGTTCATAATTTCTATTTCTTCCTGGTTCAGTCTTAGAAGATTGAACTTTTCTGTGAATCTGCCCATTTCTTCCAGGTTATCCATTTTATTACCATATAGTTGTTTATAATAGTCTCTTATAATCCTTTGGATTTCTGCATTGTCTGTTGTAACCTCTCCTTTTTCTTTCCTAATTTTGTTTATTTGATTCTTCTCTTTTCTTCTTGTTGAGTCTCACTAAAGATTTGTCAATTTTATCTTCTTAAAGAGCCAGCATTGTTTTATTAATTTTTACTGTTGCTTCCTTCGTATATTTTTCATTTACTTCTGATCAGATCTTTATGATTTCTTTCCTTCTAATTTCTTTTGTTGTTGTTGTTATTGTTGTTCTTCTTATTCCTTTTCCAGATGTTTTAGGTGTAAGGCTAAGTTGTCTATTTGATGTTTTCCTTGTTTGTTGAGGTAGGATTTTATTGCTATAAACTTCTCTCTTAGAACTGCCTTTGCTGCATCCCATAGTTTTTGAGTTGTCGTGTTTTCATTGTCATTTGTTTCTAGAAAATTTTTTATTTTCCTTTTGATTTATTCAGCAACTTATTGGTTATTTATAAAATATATTGTTTAATTTTCATGTCTTTGTGTTTTTTGCAGGTTTTTTCCCGCTTGTAATTGGTATCTAGTCTCACAGTGTTGTGGTAAAAGAAAATGCTTGATAAGATTTCAATTTTCTTAAATTTACTTAGGTTTGATTCGTGACATAAGATATGATCTCTCCTGGTGAATGTTCCTTGTGCACTTGAGAAGGTTTATTCTTCTGCATTTGGATGGAGTATCCTCAAGGCATCAATGAGATCCATCTCATCCAATGTATCATTTAAGGTTTGTGTTTTCTTATTAATTTTCTATTTTGATGATCTATCATTTGTGAGTGGGGTGTTAACATCTCCTACTATTATTGTGTTAGTGCCAATTTTTCCTTTGTTGCCTGTTAGTGTTGGTCTTATGTATTGAGGTGCTCCTATCTTGGGTGCATAGATATTTACAATTGTTATGTCTTCCTCTTGGACTGATCCCTTGATCATTACGTAGTGTCCTTCTTTATCTCTTGTATTCTCTTTATTTTAAGGTCTATTTTGTCTGATATGAGGATTGCTACTCCAGCTTTCTTTTGCTTCCCATTTGCATGGAATATATTTTTCCATCCTTTCACAGTCAGTCTATATGTGTCTTTAGGTCTGAAGTGGGTTTCTTGTAGACAGCGTATATATATGGGGTGTTGTTTTTGTATCCATTCAGCCAGTCTGTGTCCTTTTGGTTTCTGCCCTTTAAGGTTGGTCCAGGGGTTTGTGTAAGCTTTGTATAGGGTGAAATTTGTGCTGAGTTTTTTTTTTTCTTTTTGTTGTTTGTTTGTTTTTCTTTTTCTTTTTTTGTCTGTTTTTATTTTTATTTGTTGTTTTTAAATATTTACATGTTGTGTTGGTTTCTGCCATACAATAATAGAAACCAGCCATAATTATGCATATATTGTGTCCCTCCTGAGCCTCCCCCATCCCATCTCCCCAGGTCACCACAGAGCACAAGACTGGACTCCCTGTGGTAAACAGCCACTTCTCATCAGCTATCCATCTTACACCTGATAGAGTATATATGTTGATGCTACTTTCTCCCTATGTCCCACTCTCTCCTTACTCGACTGTGTCCTTAAGTCCATTCTATACATCTGTGTCTCCACTCCTTCTCTGCAAATAGGTTCATCAATATCATGGTGTCTTTTGATGATTGTCTTTAATGTAGTGTAAATTATCTGTTGCTTGCTCCATAGTTTGTGTATTGGGTGCTCTGTTTCAAAGTCTTTGCCTACTCTGCAAGTAACCAGATATCTTCTTCTATTATCTCAGAAGCTTTGTTGTTTAGATTAAATCTGTAATCATCCTCAAAAGTATGCTTGTGAGGCACAGAGCATACTTTATTATCTATCTGTATAGGTGAGAGTCTACTATGTGAATCTCTATTTTACTGTGTGTTTGTGTATCCTTGTAAAAATGTTAGCATGCTTAATTATTATTGCATTATAAACTGTCTTGATGTCCGGAACAGTCTTTCTGCTTTGATATTTTAAAACATTAATGTATAATTAAGTCATTCTTTGTTGATGCACATGGGCTTTCTCTAGTTGCGGTGAGCAAGGGTGACTCTCTGTTGTGTTTTTGTTTTCCTTCTGATAGGCAAGGCTGAGTGAGATGGTAATCCTGTCTGTTGATTGGGTTTGTATTTTTGTTTTGTTTGTTGTTTAGATGGCGCATCCTGCACAGTGTGTTACTGGTGGTTGGATGATTCTGGCTCTTGTATTCAAGTGGTTTCCTTTGTTTGAAATCTCACCATTTTATACTCCCTGGGTTAGTTCTCTGATCATCTAGGGTCTTGGAATCAGTGCTCTTACTCCCAAGGCTCAGGGCTTCATCTCTGGTCAGGAACAAAGATTCCACGAGTGGTTTTATATGGCATTAGCTGAGATTAAAACAAATACCCCCAAACAAGAAACCAAAGATGCACCCCAGACAAATGGCAGTTACAAAATCAGGCAAATATTAACTAAAATAATGAAATATACACATATACATATATACCCATAAGCAAAATCAAAACAGTCCAACAAAAATTAAGTACAGTAGACTGACAAGATGGACAAAGAAAATAAAAAAATTATATCTACCAGTTAAGAACAAAACTAACTAAAGCACAAACTAAAGCCCAAAGTTCTGTTTTGATCGCAGCACTGTTTATAATAGCCAGGACATGGAAGCAACATAGATGTCCATCAGGAGATGAATGGATAAGAAAGCTGTGATACATATACACAATGGAGAATTACTCAGCCATTAAAGAGAATACATTTGAATCAGTTCTAATGAAGAGTGAAGTAAACCAAAAAGAAAAACACCAATACAATATACTAACACATATATATGGAATTTAGAAAGATGGTAATGATAACCTTGTATGCAAGACAGCAAAAGAGACACAGATGTATAGCACAGACTTTTGAACTCTACCGGAGAGGGAGAGGGTGGGATGATTTGGGAGCATGGCATTGAAACATATATAATATCATGTAAGAATCAAATCATCAGTCTAGGTTCAATGCAGGATACAGGATGCTTGGGGCTTGTGTACTGGAATGACCCAGAGAGATGGTATGGGGAGGAAGGTGGGAGGGGGGGTTCAGGATTGGGAACTCATGTACACCTGTGGGATTCATGTTGTTGTATGGTAAAACCAATACAGTATTGTAAAGTAAAATAAAGTAAAAGAAAAAAGAAAAGCTAAAACAAGGTGCCAAGTGGGGATTAAAGCAATAAAAATAAAACCAACTAATATGTTGAGAGGAAAAGAAAGAAAGAATAGATATGCAAAGTTAAATAGTGGTAGATAAAGATTTATATTTATGCATTAAAGATTAACTGCAAGGGGAAAAGAACAGTAGGAAAAGCAAACAAATGAATAAATGTAGAAAAATAATAATAAGCTCTTAAAATTAAAATTAAAAATGAGAAAAGAAAAAAGAAAGAAGGAAGGCAGAAGAAAGAGAAAAAAATAAAAGGATAACTCCAGAGAATTGCAAAAGCCCAACATCTGGTGATGGACATCTAGTCCATCTGCTGATGGACATCTAGGTTACTTCCATGTCCTGGCTATTATAAACAGTTCTGCAATCAAAACAAAACTTTGGGTCTGAGTTTATGCTTTACTTTTGTTCTTAACTGGTAGATATAATTTTTTTATTTCCTTTGTCCACCTTGTCAATCTACTGTATTTAATTTTTGTTGGACTGTTTTGATCTTGCTTATGGGTGTATATGTATGTGTGCATACATATACATAGAAGCAGGGGTTTATAACAACAATAAAATTGTGATGGAAATACACATATACACCCTAAGCAAAATCAAAACAGTCCAACAAAAATAAAGTCTAATAGACTGACCTGGTAAACAAAGCAAGCCAAAAATTATACCTACCAGTTAAGAACAACACTAACTAAAGCACAAACTGGAAAACAAAACTAAAGCAAGGTGGGAAGTGGGAAATAAAGCAATAAAAACAAAACTAAGAAATATTTTAAGAGGAAAGGAAAGAAAGAAAAGAAAGAATGGATGTGCAAAGTTAAATAGAGGTAGATAAACAAGATTTATATACATTAAAAATTAACTGCAAGGGAAAATAACAGTAGGAAAAGGAAACAAAGGAATAAATGTAGAAAAATAATAACAGGTTTTAAAAAATTAGAAATTAAAAAGAGAATAAAATTAAGAAGAAAAAGAAAGAGGAAAAATCCACAGAACTGCAAAAGCCCAACACAGAGGCAGAGATTTATAACAACAATAAAAAACGTGATGAAAAAAATAATAAAGCTCAAAAGCTTAATTAGATTTCATAGTGCCAATAAAATTAAGAACTACAATGGGGTGTTGGGGTAGGAGGAGAGAGGAATAAAGAAAGAAGTAAAAAAAATCCAAAATAATCTACAGAACAAGTCAAAGTATAAGAATAATAAATGCTTTTCTCGAGTCACTGCCATCAGAGTCCTTTCCCTTGTTGAGAGTCACAGTCCACCTCACCTCCTTAGGATGCCCTCCAACACTGTATTGGTCTCTGTCCCTGCTGTGAGGGCAGCTCAGATTCTAATCTGATCCTACTCCTGTGTGTCCTTGCCTCCAATGTCCACAGCTGTCAGAACCAGTGTGTTTTCTTTTATGGGAGCTCTCAATGTCTTCCTAGTTGATTGTGTGGATTTAATCTGCAGCTTGTACAGCTGGTGGGAGGGTTTTAGGTCTTCTTCCTTAGCCATCTGCCCCTGGGGTTCAATTGTGGTTTTATTTCCACCTCTGCATGTGGGTTGTCCACTGGGGTTTGCTCCTAAGGCTTCCCTGGAGCACTTGGGTCTGCCCCAGTGAGGGCCAGGTGTAGAAATGGTGCAACTGCTTGTGTCGCAGGTGTTCTGGAGGCACCAGGTATGCAACAGAGTTTGTGGCTAGGGCAGCAGAAAATATAGTGCTCTAGAAGGGTATGGCAAGCAGTGTTGGTCAATACACTCCAGTATTCTTGCCTGGAGAATCCCTCTCCCCGAGAGAGAAGCCTAGCAGGCTAAAGTCCACATGGTCGCAGAAAGTTGGACATGACCAAAGCAACCCTGTGTGCATAGGTGCAAGATGTTTTTGTCTGTGGCAGCTCTGCCCCAGTGATGACTGAGTGTGAAAGTGTCATAGCTGCTTGGCTTTCGGGGAGTTTGGTTTGGTCCCTAAGTGTGCAGGGACATGGACTGCCTCCGCTGTAGGAGTAATGTCCTGCAGGAGTAATGGTTTTTATTGCTGTTGTTGTTTGTTTGTTTGTTTAAGCCTCTTGTACCTGGTAATCAGAAGGCCTCTTTGGCCAGTTTTCTCTGATGGGCAACCCATTCAGGTATTCAGAGGGCTCCATTGCCTGGAGTCCTTTGCTGTTGTTTGACACATCAAGCACATAGAGGGTCCTCCCTGTCTGGGGTCCTACTCTGTAGATCGGTGTGTCAGTCACTTAGAGGAGCACCCTGGGTGGGGTCCTCCTCTGAACTTCAGTGCCTCAGGCATTTGATAGGCCAGGCTCTCTAATGTTCAGCTGCCAATGTTTGCCTGTGGGAAGAGAGAGGCTATATGGTGATGGATCCACCCCCTACACATGACTCAGCAGTATCGCCTTGCTTCCATGACTGCCTGGCTTTCTTCCACTGGCATTTCCTGCCACGGTCTCCTCCCTCACATCACCTTGATCCTTCTCTCCACAGCTGACAGCAGCCCTCACCCTAAGATTGCTCCACAGTCCCTAAACTCCAGTTCCCAGCTGCTGTGCCTTCTAGGGGACCTGCATTCTTGTCTGGGCTGCAGCAAAGACTGTCTGATTCTCATTCCATTCAGGTTGCCACAGGTCAGTTCTTTCACTCTCAGCCTTAAATGTTTCTCCTCTGACTCAGACAATTGTCCGGATGTGGGGACCTGTTTCAGTTCCCCCACCCACCGAGGGTAGGTCCAGTCCTACTAACACTCCTGTTTTTCACCATAGTTCCTTCATCCTACCTAGTTTGGCATGGGTCTATATAATTTTTTATGCTCATCGGGTACCCTTGTCTGTTCTCAGCTGGTGTTCTGCATGCACTTCTGTGTCTGAAGGTGTGTTCCTGATGTATCTGTGGAGAGAGATGTACTCCACATCCACCTACTCCTCCAACATCTTGTTCCTGATCCTTTTCTCATCCTTAACAATGATTTTAAAGTCAATTTTTTTCTGATATAAACATAGATAGCCTCATCCTTCTTTTGACTGTTTTCCTTTGATATATCTTTGCTGTAACCAGCTTTCACAGTGTCCTTCAACGGTCCCTGTTGTCTACTAATCACATCCTTAAATAGTTCCTTCTCATAATAAATAGGACTAAACTGCATAATCACCAGGATGTTGACTAAACGGCACTGTGTTGCTTCAGACCCAGGTTACAAAAGGCACCATGGCTTCTTGGATCACCTATTCTGAGAGAAATTAGATATATTGTTAGGGTACCAGGCCTATAAGAGGTACTTCAGCCTCAAACAGGCCTTGAGGTGACTGCGGTTTTAGCATACATCTTGAATGAAATCTCTTGGGAAACCATGAGTCAGAAAGGCAGTTAAGCACTTCTAAATTTCTGATCTATAAATATATATATATATATGAAACAATGATTGTTCATTATAAGCCATTAAATTTTGAGGGAATTTTTTATGTAGCAACAAATGCATATTGATAGATACATAGATAGATAACAGGTAGATAGAAAGTACAAAATAAGTGTATCATTTTACTTAGCTTTCCTATGTTCTTGTACTAGGGATAAATAGTGTGTAGAAATATTTAAAAATTCAATCCTTTGTTCTCTTTTTAATTAAGAAGTTTATTGATTTGCTATGATTATTATTTCTGCCATTTGATTTTTAAAAATTATCCCACTTTTTAATGCTCCTTTCTTTCTCCTCCATTTAAAATGACTGGCTAAGTTCTTTCTTATTTCATTTTTCTTTCTATAGTGTTCAGTTCAATTCAGTCACTCAGCCGTGTCTGACTCTTTGTGACCCCATGAATCACAGCACACCAGGCATCCCTGTCCATCACCAAATCCCAGAGTTCACTCAGACTCACGTCCATCGAGTCCGTGATGCCATCCAGCCATCTCATCCTCTGTCGTCCCCTTCTCCTCCTGCCCCCAATCCCTCCCAGCATCAAAGTCTTTTCCAATGAGTCAACTGTTTGCATGAGGTGGCCAAAGTACTGGAGATTCAGCTTTAGCATCATTCCTATCAAAAAATCCCACACCTGATCTTCAGAATGGACTGGTTGGATCTCCTTGCAGTCCAAGGGACTCTTAAGAGTTTTCTCCAGCATCACAGTTCAAAAGCATCAATTCTTTGGTGCTCAGACTTCTTCACAGTCCAACTCTCACATCCATACATGATCACTGGAAAAACCATAGCCTTGACTAGATGGAACTTAGTCGGCAAAGTAATGTCTCTGCTTTTGAGTATACTATCTAGGCTGGTCATAACTTTTCTTCCAAAGAGTAAGCATCTTCTAATTTCATGGCTACAGTCACCATCTGCAGTGATTTTGGAGCCTCCCCAAAAAAAGTCTGACACTGCTTCCACTGTTTCCCCATCTATTTCCCATGAAGGGATGGGACTGTATGCTATGATCTTCGTTTTCTGAATGTTGAGCTTTAAGCCAACTTTTTCACTCTCCTCTTTCACCTTCATCAAGAGGCTTTTTAGCTCATCTTCACTTGCTGCCATAAGGGTGGTGTCATCTGCATATCTGAGATGATTGATATTTCTCCCAGCAATCTTGATTCAGCTTGTGTTTCTTTCAGTCCAGCATTTCTTATGATGTACTCTGCATA
>SJYF01001169.1:1818420-1835827 GCA_006410515.1 Procapra przewalskii
GGGGGTGCGGGAGACTGTTGTTTAGTCACTCAGTCGTGTCTGATTCTTTGGGACCTTATAGACTGTAGGCCACCAGGCTCCTCTGTCTACGGGATTTTTTCCAGGCAGAATACTGGAATGGGTTGCCATTTTACTCCTCCAGAGACCCTTTCCAACAGGGATGGAACCCATGTCTCCTGTGTCTTCTGCACTGCGGGGAGATTCTTTACCACTGAGCCATCGGGAAGCCCCATGTAATCTCATAACCTCCTTCAAAATTTAAAACTATGACGATTTATAAGCAGAATATGTGTGTAATTTTTAAATTTTTGTTTTACATCGTTGTACAGTTGATTTACAATTTTGTGTTATTTCAGGTGTACAGCACAGTGATTCAGTTATACAAATATCCATTCTTTTTCAGATTTTTTCCCAATTTAATTTATTACAATATACTGAGTAGAGCTCCCTGTGCTATACATTAGGCTCTTATTGATTATCTATTATATATATAGTAATATGTATATGGCACCCCACCCCAGTATTCTTGCATGCAAAATCCAATGGATGGAGGAGCCTGGTGGGCTGTAGTCCATGGGGTTGCGAAGAGTCAGACATGACTGAGCGACTTTACTTTCACTTTTCACTTTCATGCATTGGAGAAGGACCTGGCAACCCACTCCAGTATTTTTGCCTGGAGGACCCCAGGGATGGGGGAGCCTGGTTGGCTGCCGTCTATGGGGTCGCACAGAGTCAGACACGACTGAACCGACTTAGCAGCAGCAGCAGCAGTATGTATGTTAATCCCCAACTACTAATTTATCCTCTACACCCCACACCTTTTGCCTCTGGTAACAATAAGTTTGTTTTCAAAGTCTGTGAGTCTGTGTCTGCTTTCTAAATAAATTCACTTGTATTGTTGTTTTAGATTCCACATGTAAGTGATATCATATGACATTTGTCTTTGTCTAATTACTTCACTTAGTATGATAATCTCTAGGTCCATCCATATTGCTGCAAATGGCATTTTTTTATGTACATGCACTATATATTTTATAAGATTAAATATCTACTTTAGAAACATGAACAAACATGTGTTATATATTTATAAATAGAGTCCATATTTTTTTCATAGATCCTATGTCATAAAAACATGACAGTCATAAAAATTTAGATTTGGGGGAGGTAGAAAACTATTTCTACTAATTGTTTCACTTGTTAATTAGATGTGATAATCAAAGCAGTTATCAGACAATTCCTCCAAAGTTTTGAGATTTTAGATAAAAATATTGTCCTTCCTCATTTTAGGAATCAGGAATTAAAATGATGTTAAGAGACATGTATACTTGCATATAATATATTTTTTTGTCAGATATTTGTAACCATTCTACATATCAAATTTATCCATACTAAATTCTCACCTTTTCTAATATGTATTTTACAAGTAGCCCTGGAAATATTTCCAATAGAAAATATGGCAATATTTTTGACATAAAGAGGTCTGGCTGAATTAGTTCTTAAATCATATATTTTAGTTACATATGCAAACAAATCTTCAATCTGAGGAAATTATAAATTTTCTTCAGATGCTCTTTTACAGAAAATAGTGACTACCATGAACATGGTGAGAAATAGCTTTGCAGCAATGAGATGTTCTTTAACCAATTAAATCTGACTGCATAATATAATGACAATTAATCCTTTTAAATCTTTTAAAGCACTAATGAAAGGACAGTGTATTTCCAGCTATGTACTAATGCTGATTATCCCTGTTGTTCAAAACTTTTAGATGACCCCATTATGTAAAATGTCACTCAGCCGTGTCCGACTCTTTGTGACCCCACGAACTATAGCCTACTGGGTTCCGCTGTCCATGGGATTTTTCAGGCAAGAATACTGGAGTGGGTTGCCATTTCCTTCTCTCCAGGAGATCTTCCCAACCCAGGGATCGAACCAAGGTGTCCCACACTGTAGGCAGACGCTTTACCATCTGAGCCACTGAAAATGAGTAAAATACTCTTTTGTGAGGTCTGTATTCTTATGGCCAGGTAAGATGAAGAGCTAAAGTCCAGAAATGTGATATCCTGAACATTTGATCCTCTACTAGGTGATGTCTTTGGGGAAAACTATGTTTGCTTTTAATGGGATAATCTGGACACAGCAAATTCTCATTAAAAGGGATAAAGTGAGTAGAGCAGAAAAGTAGAAAGGGTAAAGTGGAGGAATTACTCAAAATCAAATAAGATCAAAATAATAATTACAATCTTCTTATTTAAACATAACCTTTATTCTATTATGAGAAACTATTAGACTCAGTGTAAGAGGTGAATCTATGTATTTACAGATGTGAAACTGATGTCTGGGCTCATTATTCCACCATGATTTGGTTAAATCATATTCTCAAAGGAATGATTTCTATACTTGTGAACAGGTGGCAGCTTCAGAGACCAATTATGTAAAGCAGCATGAAAATAGCCAGGGTGCCAATGCTGACAGAGAGAGGCTGGAAAGACAAAGAAGAGCAAATTTGCAGCATGTTAAAAAGGAATGGATTTCATATGATCAAAGGAGTTATTTCCCTGGATAATTAAAAACAAATAAGCAAACAAAAGCCTTTTCTTGCTAAAAAAAAAAATAATAATAATCCTTATTCCTTTTTGAAAGTGAGATTGACTAACACTTTCACTTTCAAAAAAGAATAAAGATTAAAAATTTTTTTAACTAGGAAGGGCTTTTGTTTGCTTTTTTGTTTGCTTATTTGTTTTTAATTATCCGGGGGGGGGGGGGGAAACCTCCCTGGATCATATGAAATCCATCTGGATACCTGGTATTGATTCTATTAGTGCATGTAGTAGGAACAAAACTTACCTCTATTATAACATATTTCAATGGTATTTTGCTTTAGAATCTGATGGATAGGCAGACTAAATGTTAGAATTTAAAAAACATTGAAAAATTTGAAAAATACCACAACCCCAGAGAGCTGGCTGCAGATACCATCCTTTTGAGCTAAAACATTGCCTACCAAATCTACTATAAACATGCAAATATATCTGTTCAGTAAAGATCTGCTTATTGAATTAACTAGTTATCTCCTGGAAATGTATAGAGAAGATCTTTAAAGAAGTGGGGAATGTTTGGTTAGTTTTGAAAAAGGTTAAATGAACATAAAAGTTGTTGGAAGATTGAAAGTTTCTAGAAACTAGAGATAGCATGAGTGAGTAGGACTCCTAGGGAGTACAGCTGCCTCTAGGAGGAAATAGAAGCCAATTGTTTTTCAGAGTTACCAGTGACTGCGTCTGCCAACAATTTAAAAAATGTTTTTCTCTAGTACTTCTTGGTAAAGACCTTCTGCACTAAAATTTCCAAGTTTTGGTGGGGGACTAATTTATTTTATTGCTTAATGGCAATTCTCACAAGCCCAAGATGAGTTGAAGAAAACCCATTATTCCTTAAGCCCAGAAGTGACTTAGATGATGATAAGCATGTTAGGAATGTAAATGTTTTTAGATAATTGAGATTTAATCACATTTTTTTGCTTTTTGGATGGTGAATTTTGTGTTCAAGAAATGAAAGTATTATAATTAATCAAAAATGCTGTCTTGGTTGTGGGCATTAGGGAAATAATGAAGTCTCTGCTTCAAAATAAGAATTTTCTTCAATATTTATTTGGAATTCAACTCTGCTAAATTTATTCATTTGGTAGAATAAGCATCACTAGATTTTGGCCAACCAGATACAAGTATGTGGGATATTTAAAATGTATTGGGAACCACTCTGACTGAGCTCATCTTGACTTTATAACTGTTATATAAATAATGAATATCTTAGGTTTAGGGATGAGCTTCTGAAGATTTTCTTGTGAAATATTGTAAAGTCCTCTCAGATGGCATGCTGTTTCTTTTGTTGTTTGGGAATGTGACACAGCTAAGAATAGGAATAAACATCCAGCAGCACCTATCTAAATACATAATTATTCCACCTGAGAGACCTTTTCAGTGTAACCAGCATTAGATGGTTGTTTTGGGTTTATAGATGATGTTGACTCTCTTGTTAATGTCTTATGTAAATTTAAGCTTAGGCTAATAAGTAACTAATAAAAGTTCCATTACTGTTCAGATGTTTACACATAATTTAGATTATAGCCTATAGCCAGGTATAATATATATCTTTCTGAATGAATCAAAATTTCTATTTATAGTTGGGTTTAACTGAGATAAATTTTTGTATCTTCCTTTGTTTTAGATGTGTTTATTTTTCCATAGTGTTCTGATTTGGCTATTTCTACATAATGGGATGAATTCCCAAGATCTATTAGAGATATGGGTGAGTGAATCTACAGAATTGAGAATGTAGTGGGGATAAAATGTTTCTCAGTTTTTAGAAATTTGTTCAGTCAAATATGAATGATTAAAATAGCCCCTTTAATCTGTCTGCAGCATGAGTTGGAGAGGTAAAGTAGCAGCAAACCTTGAGAATTTCAACATTTATTAATTAAGTATTATTTATGACTGCTATTATGTTGTGTATCTTTTAAGCTAGATTTAAGTAAAATTAGGTTATTCTGATTCATCTGGCCACACCTAATCATGCTTCATGTTTCATTCCTCCTCCTAAGTCTTTCATTTTGGTTTTATCCCATCATTGATATTCTAAATAATTTGCCTTCATTTTTTCCCAACTCTCTTCATCTTTTCATTAAGTGTAATTTTAAATAATTAATGCTAGTCTCCAGTCTTTCAGTTTGTTATTTTAATATGTGAGTCATTCATCTTAATTCTATTCACAATAGAAAATGATTCTGAATGTGAAAAAAAAAACTAGAAAAAATACGTTAGAGATATTTTGTGTCTATAATACCAGAGCAAAAAACTTATGCTTTTGTAGAGTAATTTTAAAGTAAAATCATCACAAGTATTAAAATATTTTAAATATTTTAAGTTTCTATTAGCTGCTAACTTTTCTTTTGCAGATAATTTGTCTGTGTGGATGAGCACTGTATGTAAAGGGAAAAGGAGAGGAAATATTTTAGATACAACTATCCTTCCTGAATCTGGCTGACCCACTGAACTGTTTTAGTGTCTCATGAAGTGTGTTCAAGGCCCCTATACAACTTAGCTCGGTTTCTAATAGTTGGGGTCTCTAATGGGCATAACTGCTTAGATTTAACTTTTTTTTTTTTTTCAGTAAATAGAACGGTAATAGGCATGCTAATAAATGAAACACTTTACTTAGCTTTTCATGCACATTCATGATTGGATGGAGAGTTTTTCAAACATTTTTAATTATCTTCAAATAAAATTATACACACACACGACATTTTCCTAGAATGTCCTAAATGAGAAGGATTTCTTTCCTAAGATCATGATTCATTTTCTCTATAAGAGTTACATAATTGCATGGAAAGGCTGTGAGTATGTTTGTTACTTATTTCATATGAATGGTATATAAAACTATATATGGGATTTTATATTAGGACAATTTCTACACTGGAAAACAACAAACTGAAGAATCTCACAATACAGAATCTAATCAACCATTAACTAAACATAGAGATGTCTACATATTCAGTAATTAAATCTACCTAGAAAGCATGCATTATTTAAAATAACATTCTAGATGACATCTAGGATCATTCAGCACACCATAACTTCATAAAGATATGGACTAAAGTTCACTTTCATATTCAATCTCATATGTAAGTTATCTTTCAAGTAGAAAGACTACCTGAGTTTCATCATCAACTCATTCCTAATTATTCATATCTGCAGATATGGCACAGCACCATTTCCAAAGTCCTATTTTCAGCAATTTATGTTTAGCCTATTCTTCAACTTTCATCTTTCCAGCAAAAACAACTAGTATTGTGGTTGCTGTTATTCAGTTGTGAAGTCATGTCTGACTCTTTGGCACCCCATGGACTGTAGCCCACCAGGCTCTTCTCTCCATTTGTTATTTGAGGCAAAAATACTGCCTACTGGAATGGGTTGCCATTTCCATCTCTAGGGGATCTTCCCAATCCAGGGATCAAACCTGTGTCTCCCCGTCTCCTGAATTAGCAGCCTGATTCTTTAGCACTGAACCACCAGGGAAGCCCAGTATAGTGGAAAATATTGATATATATGTGTATGTGTGCCTATACATACACACTCCCCAACACATGCACAGTGTTCTAGGGTGCTTCTACTCAGTTTGTGTGTGTGTGTGTGTGTGTGTGTGTGTTTCTTGCCCTCTTTTTCAGTAGACATCTAAAACTCTCCAGAAAACAAAATCTGATTAACAACTTACTATTTACTGAACACTGGAGAACCATCGCATATGAAACCCACTTTCAGTTCCTTTAAATGAGAAAATTATTTTACTCAGTCTGGAAAGGATGTACTATAATGGCAGACAGCCAGCTGATTCTGCCAGAGAATTCTATCTCTACAGCCATTGGAAATTTCTCACATAGTGGTACTAGTATCTCTAGTGAGGACAATGATGACCTGGCCTTTAAAAAATGCTATCAATGATCAGTCAGATTTGGAATATATCAAGCTGTTTACAAATTGTTCTACTAATACATCTTCCATGAGTATAATTGGGAAGGAAGTTACGCAGGTTAATAGAAGTTTTCAGGATTTCCCTGTTCTCTTTGTTTGGCGTAAACCTCCATATTTATTTTTCTTTTGTTGCTCTGACACCTGCTTAGATTTCTTTTAAAGTTTATTTTTAAATTCTCAGTTTAAAAATATTAGATTGATAGATTTGCTTCTATTCACTTTTCTACATCAAATTAAATTATATTTCACTGTATTTATGAAGTCTATTTCATTATCAACTTAGGATTTATCCTCATACAGTCTTCTATAGTTTAAGATGACTTTATTTCTGATTTCCAAATTCTGCCACTTTTTTTGTTCCAAATATAGGGTTTTTTTTTTCTTAAACTGATCATGAAATACTCACTAACCCTTTAATATTATCACATTAATTTATATTATATCACATTTATATTTCTGGAATATTTNNATTTAATAGGTATAATGCTAAATGCTTTGAAATTAGTTTATTAAATCTTATTAAAAAACACTTTCATGTGGATAACATTTTAAAGAAAACTGAGGCATCAAGAACAAGTAATCCACTCCATATTTTCAGTTGCTCTTGGGTTCACCTATTCATTGATTAGATTAGTGTCAAAGTTTTCTTGGAAACAGTGATTCTTAACCTCTGCAGCCTTCAGGATTTCCTTTTCTTTTGCTGGCTCCCTTCTACATTTTTCTTGCACTGACTTTTCCTGATACGATTCTATATTTGGACTTGGTTCTTTCCCAATCATTTCATTTAAATTGTGAGGCCTTTTTCACCTCATAATTCCCTAAGCATTATCTGAGAGTCGGGAGTAAATCTGAGAGTACACAAGGCCCTCATTACAGGTTTGCTCTTTGATGAAAATGCAATTGGGAGCTAGGAGATTAGTCATAATGAGTATTTTTGTTAGTAGAGGGCAAGAACACCTACTCCCTCAGTCATGTATATTAGCATTTTCACAATAACTGTCTGGAGTTCTTACTTGTATACGTAACAAAAATAATAACTTAATATTTGATTTATCTGCTTGGCAAACCAAAATTTTATTCCATTAAAAACGTTTGTTATATATGAGTCTTCTCTGTTTGACAAAGAATGGGAATGAGGTGAAAAGAGGGGAGATATATTCACTTTGCTAAATTTCTCTCTAAACCTGATGTGAAATTCCACTTGGCATACTTTCTAAAATTTGTCCTGAGTAGCACATAGACTGATACACAGTGTATACAGGAAACAACATTCAACAGAGTACCTTTGGCTACCACCCATGCTTATACAAAAGAGGAAGTGAGCCATTATCCCACTCTCTACTTGCTGAACTTTGGCTACCATTGCTTTTAGGACAATATTTATCTTCATCTCACTTCATTCAAACTACTGTATTGTTTTCAAGGCTCAGTATGAGGCAACAGGAAAAAAAAAAAAAACCCAAGCAAAACAAATTTTTACCTAACGTAGCTAGACAGCTAATAAGTTAGAGAAAATAACTTTACAAATCGGGTAGATGAAAAGTTAGTGATATTTGGATATAAGTTAGTTCATAGTGTAGGAGTGGGTAAAATGCCAAGATTTGCTCTCTTGAGGGCCTTTAAAATTCATGAAATCATAGAATTTATAAGTGTAAAGGACATTAGGGGCTGTTTAATTCATAGACAATTTACCAGTTGTTGTTGTTGTTTTGAAAGATATTTATTTTTGAAGGATGTTTTTATTGAAGGATAATTGCTTCACAGAATTTTGTTGTTTTCTGTCAAACCTCAATATGAATCAGCCACAGGTATACATATACCCCGTCCCTTTTGTTCCAGTTTTCCAGATGTTCAAAATACAGATATACAAAAGTTCAAAATCCAAAGGAAGAAACTCATTACTCAATGTGAAATAGCTAATAAGAGACAGTTTGAAGGCATCAATTCTTTGGCGCTCCACTTTCTTTATGGTCCATCTCTCACAACTACATGTGACCATTGGGAAAACCCATAGCCTTGAATATACAGACTTTTATTGGTAGAGTAATGTCTCTTCTTTTCAACTCACTCTCTAGATTTGTCATAGCTTTCCTGCCCTGGTGGCTGAGACAGTAAAGACAGTATATATTAGTATGCAAATAATAATATAATATTAGTATTTTGCTATAATATTATTTCAAAACTTTCAAAACAAAGAGCCTCTTGAAAAGAGTGAAAGAGGAGAGTGAAAAAGCTGGCTTAAACCTCAACATTCAAAAATCTAAGATCATGACATCTGGTCCCATTATTTCATGGTTAACAGAGAGGGAAAAAGTAAAAACAGTGGCAGATTTTATTTTCTTGGGCTCCAAAATCACTATGGCTAGTGACTGAAGCCCCCAAATTAAAAGATGCTTGCTCCTTGAAAGAAAAGCTGTGACAAACCTAGACATCATATTAAAAATTGGGACATAAGTTTGATGACAAAAGTCCAAAAATTCAAAGTACTTGACCAAGTACTTTTTCCAGTAGTCCCTTGTGGATGTGCGAGTTGGTCCATAAAAAAGCATGAGCCCCGAAGAATTGATGCTTTCTGTTTGCAGTACTGGAGAAGACTCTTGAGAGTCTCTTGGATAGCGAGGAGATCAAGGCAATCAATCCTAAAGGAAATCACTCCTGAATATTCATTGGAAGGACTGATGCTGAAGCTGAAGCTCCAATACTCTGGCCACTTGCTTCAAATAACTGACTCATTGGAAAAGACTCTGATGCTGGGAAAAACTAAACGCAAAAGGAGAAGGGCCAACAGAGAATGAGATGGTTGGATGGCATCACTAACTCAATGGACATTTGTTTGAACAAACTCCGGGAGAGAGTGAAGAATAGGGAAACCTGAAGTGCTGCAGGCCATGGGGTCGCAAAGAGTCAGACACAACTTAGGAACTGAACATCAGTATTAATTCATTGTAACTAAATGCTATAATTATTGTACCCCTTCAAACAAAGTACAGGGGGATTATTTCTATTTGGAGAAATTAGGGAAGCTCTCACAGAGTGCTTTTAGCTCAGGATTCAAGAAGTGATGAAGTTTACTAGAATAGGAAAGAAGGAAGCAAGGCTTGAGTCAATAGTTTGTGTGCTTAGCACCTGGGACAATGTCTAGTTCATTGTAGGTGTTAAATGGGAAAGGCAAGGTTGAGAAAACTAACTCACTGGAGAGACTGAGAGAGGAAAAAGAGGGAAATGGGGGAGACAGAGATAGGGAAATAGATAAAGATGTGAAAAGGGAGAGTAGAGAGATGAAGAACTGTGGGTGGGAGGTAGAAGAAGAAAGAGAAGGAAAAGGTAGAGAGAAGGGGAAGGAGGAAGAAAGGGAGAGAGAAACAGAAAAGGAAATAAAAAGAAAACCCAGAATACTGTGACAGAAGGAAGAAAAAACTATTTAAATAATTGGTGACAGAGTAATTCTTTGTGAGAAAATCTCCTTGTTTGTTAGTATATTTGTGTATTATTTAATATGTTTTTGTTTAAAAAAATTTTTGTTGGACTATAGTTTCTTTACAATGTTCTCTTAGTTTCTGCTGTACAGCAAAGTGAATCAGTTTTATGTAAACATATATCCCCTCTTTTTGGTACTTCCTTCCCATTTAAATAACGACAGTAAAGTTTCCTGAGCTCTACAAAAATTTTTCATTAGTTATCTATTTTATAAATAGTAGTATATATATGTCAATCCTAATTTCTCAATTCATCCCATGCTTCTTTTTCCCCCTTGGTGTTCACAAATCTGTTCTCACTGTCTGTGTCTGTATTTCTGCTTTGCATATAGGTTCATCTGTACCGTGTCTCTTGAATCTACAAATAGGCATCAAAATACAATATTTGTTATCTGACTTACTTCACTCTGTATGAAAGTCTATGTCCGTATATATCTCTGCATATTATGGGTAATATTCGATTGTATAAATGTACCACATCATCATTATCCATTCCTCAAATGATAGATATTTAGGATGCTCCATGTTCTGGCTATTGTAAATAGTCCTGCAGTGAACAATGAGTTGCATGTATATTTTGATATGGTTTCTTCCAGTTATATGCCCAGGAGTGGGATTGCTAGGTTATACAGTAATTCTATTTCTGTTTTGCAAGGAACGGATTCCATATTGTTTTCCACAGTGGCTACATCAATTTACTTTCCTACCAACAGCATAAGAGGATTAAATTTTCTCCACACCCTGTCCATAATTTATTGTTTATAGATATTTTTAATTTTAATTTTTACTTTATTTTGCTTTACAATGCTGTATTGGTTTTGCCATACATTGACATGAATCAGCCATGGGTGTACATGAGTTCCTAATCCTGAAACCCACTCCCACGTCCCACCCCATATCATCTCTCTGGATCATCCCCGTGCACCAGCCCCAAGCATCCGGTATCCTGCATCGAACATAGACTGGCGATTCGTATCTTACCTGATAGTATACATGTTTCAATGCCATTCTCCCAAATCATCCCACCCTTTCTCTCTCCCACACAGTCTAAAAGTCCATTCTATACATCTGTGTCTCTTTTGCTGTCTCACATAGAGGGTTATCATTACCATCTTTCTAAATTATATATATATGTGTTAGTATACTGTATTGGTGTTTTTCTTTCTGGCTTACTTCACTCTGTATAATAGGCTCCACTTTCATCCACTTCACTGGAACTAATTCAAACGTATTCTTTTTAATGGCTGAGTAATACTCCATTGTGTATTATGTACTACAGCTTTATTATCCATTCATCTCCTTATGGACATCTAGGTTGTTTCCATGTCCTGGCTATTATAAACAGTGCTGCAATGAACACTGGGGTACACGTGTCTCTTTCAATTCTAGTTTCCTCGGTGTGTATGCCCAGCAGTGGGATTGCTGGGTCATAAGGCAGTTGTATGTCCAGTTTTTGAAGGAATCTCCACACTGTTCTCCATAGTGGCTGTACTAGTTTGCATTCCCACCAACAGTGTAAGAGGGTTCCCTTTTCTCCACATCCTCTCCAGCATTTATTGCTTGTAGACTTGGATCGCTGCCATTCTGACTTGTGCGAAATGGTACCCCATTGTTGTCTTGATTTGTGTTTCTCTGTTAATGAGTGATGTTGAGCATCTTTTCATGTGTTTATTAGCCATCCGTATGTCTTCTTTGGAGAAATGTCTATTTAGTTCTTTGGCCCAATTTTTGGTCGGGTCATTTATTTTTCTGGACTTGAGCTGCATAAGGTGCTTGTATACTTTTGAGATTAGTTGTTTGTCAGTTGCTTCATTTATTATTTTCTCCCATTCCGAAGGCTGTCTTTTCACCTTGCTTATAGTTTCCTTTGTTGTGCAGAAGCTTTTAATTTTAATTAGATCCCATTTGCTTATTTTTGCTTTTATTTCCAGTATTCTTGGAGGTGGGTCATAGAGAATTCTGCTGTGATTTATGCCAGAGAGTGTTTGCCTATGTTCTCCTTTAGGAGTTTTACAGCTTCTAGTCTTACATTTAGATCTTTAAACCATTTTGAGTTTATTTTTGTGTATGGTGTTAGGAAGTGATCTAGTTTCATTCTTTTACAAGTGGTTGCCCTGTTTTCCCAGCACCACTTGTTAAAGCGATTGTCTTTACTCCATTGTATATTCTTGCCTCCTTTGTCGAAGATAAGATGTCCATAGATGTGTGGATTTATCTCTGGGCTTTCTATTTTGTTCCATTGATCTATATTTCTGTCTTTGTGCCAGTACCATACTGTCTTGATGACTGTGGCTTTGTAGTAGAGCCTGAAGTCAGGCAGGTTGATTCCTCCAGTTCCATTCTTCTTTATCAAGATTGCTTTGGCTATTCGAGGTTTTTTGTATTTCCATACAAATTGTGAAATTATTAGTTCTATTTCTGTGAAAAATACCGCTGGTAGCTTGATAGGGATTGCATTGAATCTGTAGATTGCTTTGAGTAGTAAACTCATTTTCACTATATTGATTCTTCTAATCCATGAACATGATATATTCTTCCATCTATTAGTGTCCTCTTTGATTTCTTTAATCAGTGTTTTATAATTTTCTATATATAGGTCTTTAGTTTCTTTAGGTAGGTATATTCCTAAGTATTTTATTCTTTTCGTTGCAATGGTGAATGGAATTTTTTGCTTAATTTCTATTTCTGTTTTCTTATTATTAGTGTATAGGAGGGCTTCCCTGGTGGCTCGGAGGTTAAAGCGTCTGCCTCCAATGCAGGAGACCTAGGTTCGGTCCCTGGGTCGGGAAGATCCCCTGGAGAAGGAAATGGCAACCCACGCCGGTATTCTTGCCTGGAGAATCCCATGGATGAAGGAGCCTGGTAGGCTACAGTCCATGGGGTTGCAAAGAGTTGGACACGACTGAGTGACTTTACCTTACCTTACAAGTGTATAGGAATGCAAGGAATTTCTGTGTGTTGATTTTACATCCTGCAACTTTACTGTATTCATTGATTAGCTCTAGTAATTTTCTGGTGGAGTCTTTACAGTTGTCTATGTTGAGGACCATGTCATCTGCAAACAGTGAGAGTTTTACTTCTTATTTTCCAATTTGAATTCCTTTTATTTCTTTTTCTGCTCTGATTGCTGTGGCCAAAACTTTCTGAACTATGTTGAAGTGCCAGTCTATGTTCAATACAGGATACAGGATCCTTGGGGCTGGCGCACGGGGTGATCCAGGGAGATATGGGGTGGGAGGTGGGAAGGGGCTTCAGCATTGGGAGATTNNNNGGAGATTGGGTACACCTGTGGCCAATGCATGTCAATGTATGGCAAAACAAATACAGTATTGTAATGTAGGGAAATAACAATAATAATAAAAATTTAAAAAAAAGAAAAGAAAGTGGGCACCCTTGTCTTGTTCCTGACTTTAGGGGAAATGCTTTCAATTTTTCACCATTAAGGGTAATGTTTGCTATGTGTTTGTCATATATAGCTTTTATTATGTTGAGGTATGTTCCTTCTATTCCTGCTTTCTGGAGAGTTTTTGTCATAAATGATGTTGAATTTTATCAAAGACCTTCTCTGCATCTATTGAGATAATCATATGGCTTTTATTTTTCAATTTGTTAATGTGGTGAATTATATTGATTGATTTGCAGATATTGAAGAATCCTTGCATCCCTGGGATAAAGCCCACTTGGTGATGGTGTATGATCTTTTTAATGTGTTGCTAGATTCTGATTTCTATAATTTTGTTAAGGATTTTTGCATCTATGTTTATCAGTGATATTAGCCTATAGCTTTCTTTCCTTGTGGCATCTTTATCAGGTTTTGGTACTAGGGTGATGGTGGCCTCATAGAATGAGTTTGGAAGTTTACCTTCCTCTGCAATTTTCTGGAAGAGTTTGAGTAGGATCGGTGTTAGCTCTTCTCTAAATTTTTGGTAGAAGTCAGCTGTGAAGCCATCTGGACCTGGCATTTTGTTTGCTGGAAGATGTCTGATTACAGTTTCAATGTCCATGCTTGTGATGGGTCTGTTAAGATTTTCTATTTCTTCATGGTTCAGTTTTGGAAGGTTGTACTTTTCTAAGAATTTGTCCATATCTTCCACATTGTCCATTTTATTGGCATATAATTGCTGATAGTAGTCTCATATGATCCTTTGTATTTGTGTGTTGTCTGTTGTGATCTCTCCATTTTCATTTCTAATTTTATTGATTTGATTTTTCTCCCTTTGTTTCTTGATGGGCCTGGCTAATAATTTGTCAATTTTATTTATCCTTCCAAAGAACAAGATTTTGGCTTTCTTGATTTTTGTTATGGTCTCTTTTGTTTCTGTTGCATTTATTTCTGCCCTAATTTTTAAGATTTCGCTCCTTCTACTCACTCTGGGGTTCTCTATTTCTTCCTTTCCTAGTTGCTTTAAGTGTAGAGTTAGGTTATTTATTTGACTTTTTTCTTGTTTCTTGAGGTATGCCTGTATTGCTATGAATGTTCCTCTTAGCACTGCTTTCATAGTGTTCCACAGGTTTTGGGTTGTTGTGTTTTCATTTTCATTCATTTCTATGCATTTTTGAATTATTTTTTGATTTCTTCTGTGACTTATTGGTTATTCAGAAGGGTGTTGTTCAGCCTCATTGAAATCTAATCTTAATGCATTATGGTCAGAAAAGATGCTTGGAATGATTTAATTTTTTTGAATTTATCAAGATTAGATTTATGGCCCAGGATGTGATCTATCCTGGAGAAGGTTCCATGAGCACTTGAGAAAAAGGTGAAATTCATTGTTTTGGGGTGAAATGTCCTATAGATATCAATTAGGTCTAACTAGTCTATTGTATCATTGAAAGGTTGCATTTCTTTGTTAATTTTCTGTTTGGTTGATCTGTTTATAGATGTAAGTGAGCCACTATTATTGTGCTATTGTTAATTTCCCCTTTCATACTTGTTAGCATTTTTTTACATATTGCAGTGCTCCTATGTTGGGTGCATATATATTTATAATTGTTATGTTTTCTTCTTGGATTGATCCTTTAATCATTATGTAGTGGCCTTCTTCATCTCTTTGTTTTAAAGTCTATTTTATCGGATATGAGTATTGCTACTCCTGCTTTCTTTTGCTCTCTATTTGCATGGAATACCTTTTTCCACCCCTTCACTTTCAGTCTGTATGTGTCCCTTGTTTTGAGGTGGGTCTCTTGTAGGCAGCATATATAGGGGTCTTGCTTTTGTATCCATTCAGTGTTTGCCTTTTGGTTGGGGCATTTAACCCATTTATGTTTAAGGTAATTATTGATAAGTATGATCCCATTGCCATTTACTTTATTGTTTTGTGTTCTGGTTTTTACACCTTTTTTGTGTTTCCTGTCTAGAGAATATCCTTTAGCATTTGTTAGAGAGCTGGTTTGGTGGTGCTGAATTCTCTCAGCTTTTGCTTGTCTGTAAAGCTTTTGATTTCTCCTTCATATTTGAATGAGATCCTTGCTGGGTACAGTAATCTGAGCTGTAGGTTGTTTTCTTTCATCACTTTAAGTATGTCTTGCCATTCCCTCCTAGCCTGAAGCATTTCTATTGAAAGATCTGCAGTTATCCTTATGGGAATCCCCTTGTGTGTTATTTATTGTTTCTCCCTTGCTGCTTTTAATATTTGTTCTTTGTGTTTGATCTTTGTTAATTTGATTAATATGTGTCTTGCAGGTGTTTCACCTTGGGTTTATCCTGTTTGGGACTCTCTGGGTTTCTTTGACTTGGGTGATTATTTTCTTCCCCATTTTAGGGAAGTTTTCAACTATTATCTCCTCAAGTATTTTCTCATGGTCTTTATTTTCTTCTTCTTCTTCTGGGACTCCTATAATTCGAATGTTGGAGCATTTCATATTGTCCTGGAGGTCTCTGAGATTGTCTTCATTTCTTTTAATTAATTTTTCTTTTTCCTCTCTGATTCATTTATTTCTACCATTATATCTTCTATTTCACTAATCCTATCTTCTGCCTCCACTATTCTACTATTTGTTGCCTTCAGAATGTTCCTGATCTCATTTATTGCATTATTCATTATATACTGACTCTTTTTATTTCTTCTAGGTCCTTGTTAAACCTTTCTTGCATCTTCTCAATCCTTGTCTCCAGGCTATTTATCTTTGATTCCATTTTGATTTCAAGATTTTGGATCATTTTCACTATCATTATTCAGAATTCTTTCTCAGGTAGATTCCCTATCCCTTCCTCTTTTGTTTGGTTTGGTGGGCTTTTCTCCTGTTCCTTTACCTACTGGGTATTCCTCTGTCTTTTCATCTTGGTTATATTGCTGCGTTTGGGATGGCCTTTCTGTATTCTGGGAATTTTTGGAGTTCTCTTTATTATGGAGTTTCCTTGCTGTGAGTGGGGTTGTATCAGTGGCTTGTCAAGGTTTCTTGGTTAGGGAAGCTTGTGTCAGAGTTCTGGTGGGTAGAGCTGGATTTCTTCTCTCTGGAGTGCAATAAAGTGTCTAGTAATGAGTTATGAGACGTCTATGGTTTTGGAGTAACTTGAGCTGCCTGTATATTGAAGTTCAGTGGTGTGTTCCTGTGTTGCTGGAGAATTTGCCTGGTGTGTCCTGCTGTGGAACTTGTTGGCCCTTGGGTGGTGCTTAGTTTCAGTGTAGGTATGGAGGCATTTCATGAGCTCCTATCAATTAATGTTCCCTGGATCCAGGAGTTCTCTGATGTTCTCAGGATTTGGACTTAAGCCTCCTGCTTCTGGTTTTCAGTTTTATTTTTACAGTAGCCTCAAGACTTCTCCATCTATACCGCACTGATGATAAAACATCTAGGTTAAAGATTAAAAGTTTCTCCACATTGAAGGACACCCAGAGAGGTTCACTGAGTTACATGAAGAAGAGAAGAGGGAGGGGGTAGTTAGAGGTGACTGGAATGAGATGAGGTGGGATCAAAAAAGGAGAGAGCTAGCTAGCCAGTAATCACTTCCTTATGTATGCTCCTCAGTCTGGACTGCTCAGAGGTGTTCACGGAGTTATACAGGGAAGAGGAGAGGGAGGAAGTAGACAGAGGTGGCCAGGAGGATAAAGAGGGAAATGAAAAGGAGAGAGACAGATCCAGCCAGTAACCAGTTCCCTAAGTGTTCTCCATTGTCTGGAACACACAGAGAATCACACTACTGGGTAGAGAAGAGAAGGGGGAGGGAGGAGACAGAGGCAACCTGGAGGAGAAAAAGGAGAGTCCAAAGGAGGAGAGAGTGGTCAAGCCAGTAATTTTGCTCTCAGGTAAACTTGGGTACTGAAGATTGGGTTTTTAAATGTACAAAATTAACACCAAATACCAAAAAGCAAAGATTTAAAATCTAGAGTAGAGGCTGGATTTTCAAAAATACAATATTAAAGAAAAGAAGAAGAACAAGAAAAAAAAACACAAAGTCATAAGAATTAT
>SJYF01001169.1:1856269-1867748 GCA_006410515.1 Procapra przewalskii
GACTGGTGCTTCATTTCTTACATGATAGTATACATGTTTCTATGCCATTCTCCCAAACCAACCCACCCTCTCCCTCTCCCTCAGAGTCCAAGTAAATTTTCCTCTTAGATATGCTTCTGCTTTATCTCACAGGTTTTGAGTCATTGTGTTTTCATTATCATTTGTTCTAGGAATTTTCTGAATTCTCATTTGATTTATTCAGTAACCTGTTCATTATTTAGAAATGTGTTGTTTAATTTCCATATGTTTATGGTTTTTACAGTTTTTCCCCACAACTCTCATAGCATTATAGTCAGAAAAAATGCTTGATATAATTTCAATTTTCTTAAATTTACTGAGGCTTGATTTGTGATCCAAGATGTTGTGTATCCCAGAGAATGTCCCATATGCACTTGAGAAGAAAATGTATTCTGAATTTTGATGGAAAATCCTGAAGATATCAGTTAGGTCAATTTGGTATAGTGTGTCATTTAAGGCTCTTGTTTCCTTATTATCTTCCTGCTTTGATGATCTGTTCATTGGTGTAAGTGTGGTGTTAAAGTTTCATATTATTATTGTGGTACTGTCAATTCACTCTTTTATGTCTGTGTTTGCCTTATGTATTGAGGTGTTCCTATTTGGATGCATAATTATTTACTATCATTATGTCTTCTTGGATTGATCACTTGATCGTCATGTAGCTTTCTTCCTTATCTCTTATAATATTCTTTATTTTAAGGTCTATTTTGTCTGACATGATAATTACTACTCCAGCTTTTTTTGATCTACATTTGCATAGAATATCTTTTTTTATCCTCTCACTTTAAGTCAGTGTGTGTTTTGAGGTCTAAATTTGGTCTCCTGCAGACAGGGCATATATGGGCCTTGCTTTTGTATACATTCAGCCAGTCTGTTCCTTTTGGTTAATTTATTTAAGGTAATTATTAGCATATATGTTCTTATTTGCACTTTCTTAATTGTTTTGTGTTTTAGGTTTTGTAGGTCTTTCCCTTCTCTTGTGTTTTCTGCCTATCAAAGTCCTTTTAATATTTGTTGCAAAGGTGGTTTGGTGGTGCTAAATTCTCTTAAGTTTTGCTTGTCTGTAAAGCTTTTCATTTTTCCATCAATTTTAAATGAGATCCTTTTGTGGTAGAGTAATCTTGATTATAGATTTTTCCTTTCAAGTCTTTAAAATATAGCCTGTCATTCCCTTTTGGCCTGTAGAGTTTCTGCTGAAAGATCAACTGTTATAGGGTTTCCTTGGTGTTGCTTGTTGCTTTTCTGATGCTCCTGTAATAGTTTTTTCTTTGTTGTTAATCTTTGTTAGTTTAATTAGTATTGTCTAGGTGTGTTGCTCCTTGGGTTTATCCTGTATGGGATTCTCTGTGCTTCTTGAACTTGATTGACTATTTCCTCTCCCATGTTAGGGAAGTTTTCAACTATAATCTCTTCAAAAAATTTCTTATTTTCTTCTTCTTCTGAGACCCCTACAATATATATATTGGTGTATTTAATATTGTCCCAGAAGTCTCTGAGACTATATTCAATATTTTTCATTCTTTTTTGTTTATTCTGCTTTTCAGCAGTTATTTCCACTATTCTATCTTCCAGCTTAGTCATTTGTTCTTCTGCCTAAGTTATTCTGCAGTTGATTCCTGCAGGAGATATAAGAGATACAGATTCAGGCCCTGGGTTGGGAAGATCCCCTGGAGAAGGGCATGGCTACCACTCCAGTATTCTTGCTTGGAGAATCCCATGGACAGAAGAGCCTGGCAGGCTATAGTCCATAGGGTCACAAAGAGTCAGACATGACTGAAGTGACTTAACAAAGCACACAATATTTTTAATTTCAGTTATTTTGTTATTCATCTCTTGCTTGTTTATTTCTTCTAGGTCCTTGTTAAATGTATTAATTGATTCTTATATTTTCTCCATTCTATTTTCAAGGTTTTGTATCATCTTTACTATCATTATTCTGAATTCTTTTTCACATAGTTTGCCTATTCCTCTTCATTTACTTGGTTTTGTGAGTTTTTACCTTCTTTTTCCATTTGCACAATATTTCTCTCTCTCTCTCTTTTTTCCTAACTTACTGTTTTTGAAATCCCCTTTTCCCAGGCTTTAGGGTCATATTCCTTCTTCGTTATAGTTTCTGCCCTCTGTGGGTGAGGTTGGTTCTGTTGTGTAGGCTTTGTTTTGGGAGGGGCTTGTGCCTGAATTCTGGTGGGAGGAAGAGAGGTGTTCCCCCCCCCGCCTCTGATGGGCAGTGTTCCATGAAATGGTATGTTTTGGGGTGTCAATGGAAAGCTTTTCTGCTGATGAATGAGTTTGTGCTTTTTCTTGCTTATTGTTTGGGCTTCCCTGGTGGCTCAGACAGTAAAGAATCTGTTTGCAATGTGGGAGATCTAGATTTGATCCCTGAGTTGGGAAGATCCCCTGGAGTAGGGCATGGCAACTCACTTCAATATTCTTATCTGGAGAATTCCCATGGACTGAGAAGCCTGGCAGGCTACAGTCCATGGGGTTACAAAGAGTCAGACATGACTGAGTGACTAAGCACAGCACATCGTTTGGGTCATAGTGTACTGCCAGCAGTTGGGTGATGCTGGGTCTTGGATATAAGAGGAGGTCTTCATGGGAGTTCTCACTAATTAATATTCCCTGTGGTCAGGTGTTTTCTGGCAGTCTAGTGTCCTGGACTCAGCACTCCCACTCCAAAGGCTCAGGCCCAATCTCTGGCCAGGTATATGAGATTCCACAACCTATTTATTATGGCATTAGAGGAGATTAAAAAATAACAACAACATACAAAAATATAAAACAAAACAAGCAACAAAAGACAAACCCCAGACAAATGGTAAATACAAAATCAGACAAATAATAACAGCAAAAAAGAGTATATACAAATATGCACACTAATAACCAAAATACTCCAAAGAAAACAAAATACAAGACAGTGACCAGAAAGCAAAGGAGGACAAAAATGATACTGATAAATTGAAAACAAAGCTAACTAAAACACAAACAGTTAAATAAAATCATCACAGAGTGCCAACAGGAGAATAAAGAGAAGAAAACAAAACAAACTAGCAAACATGGTGAAATAAAGAAAGAAAAGGAAGAAAAGAAAGATAAAATAGAAAAGCAAAGTTGCATAGAAGCATATTAAAAATTATATATTGTGAATGATAACTACAATAGGATAAGAACAAAAAGAAAAAAATCAGAAAATCAAATTAAAAAGAAAACCACAGAACCACAAAAAGTCAATGTAAATGTAGAAGTATATAAAGGGAATAAAAACTATGATAAAAAAATTCTCAAAAGCTTAAATAGAGTTAATAGTAATAAGAAAATCAACAACCACAGTAACAAGAAAAAATAAAAATCCAGAACCTACTACAGAACAAATCAAAATATAAGAATAATAATAAATGTTTTTCTCAGATCTCAGCTGTCAGCTTCCTTTCCCTACTGAGAGTCACGGTCCACCTCTGACTCCCTAGGATGCCCTCAAATAATGGGTTGGTCTCTGGACTTTCTGTGAGGACAAGTCAGACTCTGATCTGGCCTTACTCCTGAATGTTCTTGTCTCCAATGCACACAGCTGCCTGAGCTAGTACCTTTTGTGGGAACTCTCACTGTCCCTTGATATATTTAATACACACAGAATTTTTCTAGTTATGTGAGTTTAATCTGCAGCTTGTACAGGTGGTGGGAAGTTTTTTGATCGTCTTCCTTAGGCATATTGCCCTTGGGTTTTAATTTGGTTTTATCTCCACCTCTTCATGTATGTCATCCACAGGAATTTGCTCCTTAGGCTGCCCTCTAGGACTTGGGTCTGCTCCAGTGAGGACCAGGTACAGAGGTGGTACAGCTCCTTGGATCACAGGGACACTGGTAGCCTCAGATATGCAGGGGAATCAGTGGCCATTGGGGCAGGAGATATGATGCTCTTATGGATTTTTTCTAGCCTCTGGTAGTTCTGCCCCAGCAAGGATCATGCATGGAAGTGGTAGAGCTGCTTGGATTATGGAATTGGATTGGAGAGCCAGGTACATAGAGGAACCAGCTATCATGGCCACAGGAAATATGGTGCTATTAGGGTTTTTTCTAGCCTCTGGCATTTCTGCTTTAGTGAGAATCATGCGTGGAGTTGGCACTGCTATTTGGATCACAGGCACCCTGGTGGCAAGTGTGAAGGGATGTCGGTAGCCTCAGGCACTGCTAGAGTCCTACATTGCAAGTGGATTATTTACCAGCTGAAATATCAGAGAATCTCAGAGTCTTTTCTAGCCTCTGGCAACTGACATTGAAAGGGCTTCCACGACTGATCCTCCTCTATTGTTCCGTGTAGCAGGCATTCAAAGGAGCCTTCAGCTGGGGTCTTTATTGCTCCATACATCATGCTCTTAAAAGGCCACTCTCTCTGAAGTCTCACTATTGATTGTGTGGTTAGAGGCTACATTGATGGCTCCACCCCCAATACATGACTCAATAGTGTCATCTTGCCTCCAAGGCTGCCAAGCTTTTCTCTAAAGGTATTCCCCACTGCTATCTCCTCCCTCACATCTCCGTGTGTCATTTTCCATAGTCAACAGCAGACCTCATTTTGGGATTGCTTTCTAATCCCTTCGCTCGAGCTCCCAGGCACTGCATGTTGTAGGGGACTTGTGTCCCTGTACAGAGTACATAGGCCTGTGGCAAGGATTGTCTGTGTGGCTCTCACTCAATTCAGACTCACAGATCAGCTGCTGCATGCCTCAATAGCCTCAAATGCTTCCCCTCTGTCCAAATAATTGCCCCAATGTAGGGATCTAGCTGCTTCAGTAGCAGCTCCTGTTATGCTCACTCTCCTCTTTTTCCCTTCCTTCTTTCATCCTACTGAATATTGTGTGGATCTATATATTCCTTTCTGATGGTCAGAGACTCCTGCCCACTCTCAGCTGATGTTCTGTGAGATCTTCTGCATCTGAAGTTGTATTCCTGATGCATCCACGGAGAGATATGTATTCCACTTCCACCTACTCTTCTGCCATTTTGTCTCTCTGTTTCTTTTTTAATCTTCTCACTTTCATCTTTGAACTTAGGGAGGCTGCATCTCAACATTATTTTTTAAGCTGTGAAATTCTACAGGCTCATATCCTCATTTCATCTCTAATTTTCACTTATTCATGTGGTCTCTAGTGTTTGACATTTGCTCTAACTGGACAAAGAGTTGGTATTTTGCTTATAACACAGTTTTAATTATGAGGAATTTAAATTTGTTATATTTCCAATTGAACTCTGAAAGCTTGTGGGCCTCTAAGTAATCCTTTTGGGTTGAATTAACTTGGTACCAGTCAAATGAAATGTTTTAATTTTTGAATTTTCTTAACATAAAAAAATTACTTTGATTTTTTTTCTTAGTTAAGGATATATATCAAAAGTATTGCTATATGTTACTTTAACAATTGAACTGGATTAATTTCCTCTGTCATAAGCTTTGTGTCTTCTAGCTTCAAAGGGAATTTTTTTTTCCTTTTAAATCATTCTTGCCTGTGAGCTGCCATGGTAGTTAAGTTAGCAAGAACCATTCCAGAGAGATGAATGTGGTTAAAAACTGCTTTTTCTTTTTCTCCCTTTCCCATATGCATATAACCACACACAGCCACAAACTAAACACACCCACCACACACACACACACACACACACACAGAGAAAAACACTATTAATCTGTAATAATTCAAGGGAATTCTCAGTGTAAGAGTCTTTGTTTTGCCGATAGAAAAATGAATTTTTCTTCATGATCTTTTGTGCCAGGACTACTGTAAGTCCTAAAATGGGCAATGCCTCTTTGCCAGAACTCAGCAAGTTAATAAGAGTACCAGAAATATTACCAGAAGTAATACAATATACAGGAGCAACAAATATTTCATTTTTTCTTTCCTAAATTGAGAGTAATCCAGTTTGTGATTGTGTAAGTGATATAAATTATTTTTAATCATCAACCTTGATTATCTCAAAACCACAAGTTAAATAATTCAAGATAAGCTCAAGGAAAGTGATATGTAAAATTAAAATTTATTAATTTTTAAATATTCTTGACACAGAGGTTAATGCAGACAAAATATTCTACCTCTGTACTGTCTGAAGACTCTGGTCAAAGTTTGAAAGCTCTTTCAGCTACAAACCTTCTTAGACACTCTTTTATGACAAAAAAAAAAAAGGGGAAGCAGGACAACTATGTTTTGTGTGATTAAAGAAGGTTAGAAATCATGGCATATAGATTTTTAGAGTTACCACTTTTTAGAGAGAAAAGATAAGGATTCTTAGCAACATTAACCTTCCAAATATGACAGTTGTTAAGGCAAAATTGAGGCCTTGTGGAGCAAATAACATGCTAACCCTCAAAATGGCTTCTTGTGGCCATGAAAAATATGGAGCAATTGGACAGAGGACATGAGGGATTTAGTTTTCATTATAGTAGCAAATTCTGGTTCACATACCAAACTCTAAGCGGTTTCCCCAATATTTTATCTTTTTTTGTATACTAAGAGGACAGTTTACTGTAGTTATTTTGCTTGTATCATTGCTATAGTAAGCATAAAAAATTGTCACCTAAGCTAAGATAGTTTTGAAAGTGACAGGAATACTATTACTCTTTGGAGCAACAGGCAAAAACTAGGACTGAGTGGGAGAAAGAAGGATACGAGAATACATGGTTACCCTAGGAATATATTTGTGGTGGAGAAGAGATTTTAACTGTCAAAGAATATGCACTATGTGCACCTTTTATAAACTTAATAGTAGTTTCTAGTTATTTGTGACAATATCTAAAAAGAAAGTAATTCAATTTGTGAAATTTGGTCAGCAATGAGATTTGTTAGCAGGAAGAAAAAGTGATAGAGTTTCACCTGTTTTAAACACAACACTTTAAAAGATGCATTCAAAACACTATAATATTATGGACTAGTAAATATCAGAAATAAAATTCAATGAATGAATTGCAAATATGATAATGTTGTTATAAGCTGTTCTATCAATGGAATATTCTTAAGATATAGTTCTAGATTTAACAAGAAGAAATAAAGAGCCTCTTGATGAAAGTGAAAGAGGAAAGTGAAAAAGTTGGCTTAAAGCTCAACATTCAGAAAACAAAGATAATAGCATCCGATCCCATCACTTCATGGGAAATAGATGGGAAAACAGTGGAAACAGTGTCAGACTTTATTTTTTGGGGCTACAAAATCACTGCAGATAGTGACTGCAGCTATGAAATTAGAAGACGCTTACTCCTTGGAAGAAAAGTTATGACCAACCTAGATAGTATATTCAAAAGCAGAGACATTACTTTGCCAACTAAGGTCCGTCTAGTCAAGGCTATGGTTTTTCCTGTGGTCATGTATGGATGTGAGAGTTGGACTGTGAAGAAGGCTGACACCAAAGAATTGATGCTTTTGAACTGTGGCGTTGGAGAAGACTGTTGAGAGTCCTTTGGACTGCAAGGAGATCCAACCAGTCCATTCTGAAGGAGATTAGTGCTGGGATTTCTTTGGAAGGAATGATGCTAGCTGAAACTCCAGTACTTTGGCCACCTCATGCGAAGAGTTGACACATTGGAAAAGACTCTGATGCTGGGAAGGATTGGGGGCAGGAGGAGAAGGGGAGGACCAAGGATGAGATGGCTGGATGGCATGACAGACTCGATGAATGTGAGTCTGAGTGAACTCCGGGAACTGGTGATGGACAGGGAGGCCTGGTGCGCTGCGCTTCATGGGGTGGCAAAGAGTCGGACCTGACTGAGCAACTGAACTGAACTGAACCTGTAGAACAATAGGGAAGTATAAATAAAAATACATGTATGGCTCATCAGACAGAAATTCCATTTTGTTCTGTTTTATGAAAGGATGTTTATAATTAACATCTAGTCTGCAGACTGGAGTAGTCACAACTAGTAATACTGAGAAATTCATAGTATGACAATACACATAGTACAAAGGATTAGACTATTTATTTCCCTCAATTGGTGTTGTTGTTTATTCACTAAGTCATGTCCAACTCTTTAAAACTCCAGAAACTGCAGCACACTAGTCTTCCCTGTCCTTCACTATCTCCAAGAGTTTGCTTAAATTCATGTCCATTGAGTCTGTGATTTCTCATCTCTGACCATCTCTGGTGTCTCATATCTAACCATCTCATCCACTTCTGACTCCATCTCTCTTGCCCTCAATCTTTCCCAGTATCAGGGTCTTTTCCAGTGAGTCAGCTCTTCACATCAGGTGGCCAAAGTATTGGAAATTCAGCTTCAGCATCAGTCCTTCCAATGAATATTCAGAGTTTATTTCTTTCAGGACTGACTGGTTTGATCTCCTTGCTGTCCAAGGGACTCTCAAATGTTTTCTCCAGAACCACAATTCAAAGCATCAATTCTTTGGTGCTCAGGCTTCTTGATGGTCCAACTCTCACATCTGTACCTGACTACTGAAAAAAATCATAGCTTTAACTATATGGACCTTTGTTTGCAAACTGATGTCTCTAATTTTTAACACACTATTTAGTTTTGTCATAGCTTTTCTTCCAAGGAGCAAGCATCTTCTGATTCTGTGGATGTAATCACTGTCCACAGTGATTTTATAGCCCAAGAAAATAAAATCTGTCACTGTTTCCACTTTTTACTCATCTATTTGCCATGAAATGATGGGATCAGATGCCATGATCTGCCAGGAGCTGGAATGAGGAACCCGCCCATGGCAAAGGTCATGAGGAAGGAGGCTCAGCATACGCAAAAGCGGGATCGAGCCTCAGGGGTCCCCCTAGAAGTTCCCAAACATCTACCCCCAAAAAACAAAGTCTGCCTAGTTTACTGTGTTATGTTTTCCACCTACTCTTCTGACATTAACAGGAGGCTGTCCCCCCACCACGTTTTTCTGGAAAAAGTTAATTTAGAGCTTTTAGATATTAAGTCTCCTGGACATAACAGGTGAGGTGAAGTTGCTCAGTCTTGTCCGACTCTTTGAGACCCTGTGGACTGTAACCTACCAGGCTTCTCCATCCATGGGATTCTCCAGGCAAGAATACTGGAGTGGATTGCCATTTCCTTCTCCAGGGGATCTTCTTGACCCATGGATCGAACCCTGGTCTCCCACATCAGAGGCAGATGCTTTAACCTCTGAGCCACCAAGGAAGCCCATAGTAAGAGTGTTTAAATCCAAAAACCCCCCTGATGGCTTTCTAACCTGCCTACAAGACTCTTACAGCTGCGCATGTGATTGCAGCCTCCCGACAGCGAGAGGCACAGGAAGCTCAAAACATCCTAGGAATGTAGGGGCTTCAGAGGAGTCAAAATTATTAGAATAGGACTGATTGAGGGTTTCATTTGTTGAGCCAATACTTGCTGCCAATTTTTCATATCTTTCATTTGTTGATATAGTTGGTATATAGAAAAAACAAGTAGCAACATAGATCTTTGAGTTAAGCACCTTCTTTGTTATAACCCACTGTGCCTTTGTTCTACAAGGGTGTAACTTTAGTTAGTACTTTAAAGGTGATGCGGATTAAAGAAAAACACTTCGGGGGAAATTAGATTAACATTCATTAAGGAAGAGAGTCATAAAGTGTTAATAGGCCTCTTGGCCAGAAGATAATGTAAATCACCTGAGACCTTTTGTATACAAAAAGATATACAGAAAGGGTCAGGACTGCTGCCCCTGTATCTTCCATTATGTAAAACTTAGGGTATATAAACACCTTTTAAAAATAAAGTTATGGGGGTTTTGCACAAGCTTGGCCTCCCCTGTGTCGACTCTCTCTCTGTCTTTCTCCCTATCCCTCCCTCTCTTCTTCAGGCTGGTCCCTTGGAACACAGAGGCTCTCCGTGTCTACTTATTTGCCCAGGCTTCTAAGACCCATGCAAGAGGGAGCTCAAGGCGGGACACCCTCTGCTAATCAAGCAGGCACCTGTGGCCTAATATAGATGATGCAAGTTTCTTGTCTTGAGACTTTATTAGCTTTCCATGTAAACCAAGCAATATCAGCCTCTTTTCTCTTCTATTTCCTCCACTACACTATTCTTTCCTAATCTCTATTTTTTTAATTTATTTATTATTATTTCCCTACATTACAATACTGTATTTGTTTTGCCATACATTGATATGAATTGGCCACAGGTGTACCCGATCTCCCAATGCCAAAGCCACCCCCCACCACCTCCCACCCCACACCATCTCCCTGGATCATCCTGTGCGGCAGCCCCAAGGATCCTGTATCCTGTATTGAACATAGACTGGCACTTCGTTCCTTACATGATAGTCTACATGTTTCAATGTCATTCTCCCAAACCATCCCACCCTCTCCCTCTCCCCCAGAGTCCAAAAGTCCATTCTATACCTCTGTGTCTCTTCTGTTATCTCACATAGTGGGTCATCATTACTATCTTTATAAATTCCATATATATGTGTCAGTATACTGTATTGGTGTTTTTCTTTCTGGCTTACTTCACTCTGTATAATCGGCTCCAGTTTCTCTTTATATTTCTAATTAAATAAGTCTCTCCTCGCTGACTCCATCCCTGCTTCGAATTACCCTGAATCCACCAGGGCTGGACCCTGACAATGATCTTGGTTTTTGGAATGTTGAGTTTTAAGCCAGCTTTTCACACTCTCTTTTCACCTTCATCAAGAGGCTTTTTAGTTCTTTCTCTCTTTCTGCCACTAAAGTAGTATCATCTGCATAACTGAAGTTGTTGGTATTTCTCCCAGCAATCTTGATTCCAGCTTGTAATTTATCTAGCCAGGCTTTTCACACTATGTACGCTGTATATAAGTTAAATAAGCAGGGTGACAATATACTGCCTAGATGTGGTCCTTTCCCAATTTGGAACCAGTCAGTTTTTCCATGTCCATTTCTAATTGTTGCTTCTTGGCCTGCATATAGTTTTCTCAGGAGACAGGTATCATGGTCTGGAATTCCCATCTCATTAAGAATTTTCCAATGTTTCTTGTGATCCTAGGACTTCCCTGGTGTATCAGCTGGTGAAGAACCCACTGGCCAATGCAGGAGACACAAGAGACCACAGATTCTAACCCTGGGTTGGAAAGATACCCTAAAGAAGAAAAAACAGAGAGAGAAAAAATGGCAGATGGCAGAGGAATAAGATGGCAGAGGAATAGGATGGGGAGAACATTTTCTCCCTCACTACTTCATCAAAAGAACATTTCAACGCTGAGTAAATTCCACAAAACAACTTCCGATTGCTGGCAGAGGACATCAGGCATCCAACAAAGCAGATCATTGGCTTCAAAACCAGTCCTCTATATTTCTATTCATTATTTTTATAACAATATTACTTTTCAAAAAAAAAAACACTCTATCTTTAAAGCTAATACCGTATATAGTCCTTTGGGTGGTTGTCTTTTAATAATTCTGGAGTCTTTTTTTTTCTCCTTCTTCTTCTTTTCTTTAATATTTTATCTTTGAAAATCCAATCTCTACTCCAGATTTTTAATCTTGGCATTTTGGT
>SJYF01001169.1:1916516-1926886 GCA_006410515.1 Procapra przewalskii
GCAATACCAGCAACATCACCTTAATTTTTATTTCAATTTGATTGGTTTTATATTATTGGAATTTTTCAAATAAAACTATCCTAGTATATTTAATTTGTAACCAGGTTTGTGTGTGTGCTTAATTTCTTGTTTGACAGTGGAAATGATCTTCCCCATAAATCACTAGAAAAGGGCCAACTAATAGTAATAACCACTCTTTATAATGCATTTACCCCTACTAGAAATTACATTATATGTATAATCTTCCTTAATTCTTTAGTTCAACGCTTTTGGGTACCTCGTTCTTGTTTCAAAAATCAGGAAAGTGAAGCTAGAGAAGGAACTTGCCCAATGCCAAACAGCTCCTCAGTGACAAAGTCAGACTTGGAACTTCTGTTAATGAAGTTTATGTTTTTAATCAGCTAGTCCACTGCTTCTCTCCAACATAACTGTGAATGGGTCACTTTGTCTTTACAAATAATATGTTTAGAAGAACTAGAAATAGTTTGACTTTTCTACAATTTATTTACAATGACTATAGCAAACATATACCAAAAGTGCACTCTTATAGTAGTTAGCACAGCACATATATGAACTAATAATCCTTATAACAACTTTGTGAAATATTATAAAATATAAGATTATCCATTTTATGGGTGAGGAAACTGAAGGCACATGAGATTAAAAATGTGGGTCCAAGGTTACCAAGCTATTAAGAAGAAAACTGGAATTTAGATTGAGAGACTAATTCTCAGTGACACTCTCGTACCTCCCCAGCTAGGTGCTCAGGGGACAACAGTGAAGACACAGCACAGGCATAGATTTTACCCAACTGAATATGCATGGTTGACAAACCAATCAGTCTCACCAGGTAGGAAATGAAATGACCCCTTCTTACTCCATTCCATTCCCTCTATTTCCTTTTGGCAAAGTGGATGCCTGAATAAAAATACTATAATTTCTAGATCTCATTAGGTGACAGTATATGGTTTCTGAACATACAAGTTAGTGGCTCTTCTTGAGATTTCTACAGCAAATAATGTTACTAGAAATGAGAATGAGCCATAAGCAGGGCTTCCTGGGGGCCCCAGTGGTAAAAACCCCACCTGCCAGTGCAGGAGATGTACAGGACACTAGTTCAGTTCCTGGGTCAGGAAGATCCCCTGGAGGAGGGCATGGCAACCCACTCCAGTATTCTTTCCTGGAGAATCCCATGGACAGAGGACCCTGGCAGGCTACAGTCTATTGGGTCACACAGAGTTGAACATGACTGAAGCCTCTTAACACACACACGTGATAAGCAGGTAAGAGAAGGAATAAACTGCAGTTCAGGTGCAATGAGCTTAGCTCCTATGTACCCCTATCCATAAACAGCATCCAGGTGGCAGACATAGGAACTGAATTAGATCAGCTAACTTTCATGGATTGCCTATAACATTCACTTAATTTCATATAGCAGCTAACTTTTAAGATCTAAGCAGCATGTGTGTGTGCAGTTGCTGGCTCTTTGCAACCCTAGAGACTGTAGCCCAATAGGCTCCGTGTCCATGGAATTTTCCCAGCAACAACAGGAGCAGGTTGCCATTTCCTCCTCCAGGGTATCTTCCCTACCCAGGAATCAAACACTACATCTCCTGCATTGCAGGTGGATTCTTTACTGCTGAGCCACTGGGGAAGCCTGTAAGAAACGCATATGCCCTGCAAATTTGTTGGCAATTTTTTCTATTATACACACATGTGTAAATCTTAAAACTGTTTTAAGTTTATCACCCAAAATGATTTCACATAGCATCAGTAGCATTTGGGACTCTGAATTAAAAATGAGAGATGCTTTGAAGAATTGCTCAAAGCTGAGAGAGAGAACCTTAGAAGAAAGAAGGTAAAATAAGTCTTGCATGTGCTGGAGAGGGTCTCATAAGAATGGGGTGAAAAGGAGAGTTAAAAGGTCTGGAGTAGCTAAACGCCATAAAAAGCAGTGTCTCCCAATTTCATGGAGCCAAAATATATGCACACTATTTAGTTAGAAGGTTGACACAGTTCCCAGGGGTAAAACCAAGGGAGAGAGGGAGACACATTTTATTCCATATATGTCTGAGTTATCTTTTTGACAAGGAACATGAGGGGAAAATATTCATGTATTACTTGGTTTCATAGCAAACAACAATCACAACTAGCTAATAATAATAAATTGACTTGATTAGAAAATAGACATTTCTAACCGATATTGTCTACAAGACAAGTTTAATTACTGTGATATCAAACAAAATAGACAAGCAGCATAGAGAATACCTCTTACTTCAGCTATTTTGGGTGGCTTCCTCCCTAGGATTGCTGGGGTCAATGGGATTCTGCTTCAAGTGTCAAGGGTGGTCAGTGGCACCTGCCAATTAGAAGTCAAGGTTTCTTTAGGATGTCTTACTAAAGGATCAGTCTCCTCTTTTATCGTCCCAGGAGATTGGATTCATATAAGGCACATATATATGGCTAGTACTTCTGACAGAACACTCAACTCCTTTCTCACATGCATATTCTTTTTTTTTTTATGTTTTCTTAGAAATTCTTACCAGTTTATATTTTTCAGGGGCAAGGTAAAATCTATTTTTGTTTACAATTATAGTAACTGTAGAAATAAAACTTAAAAGTAGGTATTTTGTTATGAAAAACAGAATTAGATTTAATACATATTTAAAAATAAATCAGGGGTTTGAGGTCTAGGATATAGTGATATAAGCAAAAATTCTCTGTAAGGATTTTAGCTATAAAGAAACACTTCTATATTTTGTTTTGAGCTTCTACTATGTCATTCATTCTAACTCCACATTACAAATTTATAAAATTGTGAAACTGAGCAATGATAAATTCTGTAAGGAAAACATAATAGGCAGATGTTCCTATCTGGTAATATTTTATTCAGGACAAATGAATGAAACAGTTATTACTGCAAAGTAACTTTCATGCATTGGAGAAGGAAATGGCAGCCCACTTCAGTATTCTTGCCTGGAGAATCCCAGGGACGGGGGAGCCTGGTGGGCTGCCATCTATGGGGTACACAGAGTCGGACATGACTGAAGAGACTTAGCAGCAGCAGCAGCAACTGATGTTTAGTCAAGCTCCAGGTAGAAACTTGTGCAAATTCACATTTGATTAAATAGTCTAAGGAGATGTTTGTAAGTCATTTAGATTAACAAAGGACACTTTAAAGGTCTGGCAGTAGGGAGTAGGGAGTCAGCAGTTCAAGAGGATCCTTTCTAAAGGAAAGTTGTATTTCCTGGGCTTTCAAATAGACTAAGCAAAATGCATCCTTGTTTAGCCCTGCACTAGAGGAATACCACTATTAATTATGCAAACATTTTTTGATGTAAAAGAATTTGAGAATGACTCAGCAAGAGATTTCAAAACCAAATACTTCTACTTGCTTATCGAACATGTTCTGTCCAGAACTGTTCTCTATTCTACGACCTGGGGTGAGAAGATTGAGGTCTATGGAGGAGAGGTTCCATCACCGAGGCAGCTTTTGAGAAAACCCCAGTTTTGCCAGGAACATGGACTCATTCAGTTCTACCCAGTCCTCCCATCATTTGTACTATAACTTGGAAGTAATTGATAGCTCTTCTAAGTGTAGCCTCTAATTTTTCTTTAATAAGCATAAAACAGAGTCCAATCTCCTAACCAAAGACTGGGTCTACCTGTCAAAAGTGTGTGTGTGTGTATGTGTGCGTGCACACGCGTGCACATGGGTGTGATTATCTTCATATTTTCCTCTAGAGAAGTGTGTATGTTGATGGTAACTCAGAAAAGGGGGGACATTTAAACCTTAAGATATAAAGGCAACAGATATTTTACAAATCCCCGAGAAAGTAACAGTTCAAGATTTAGTTGGAGAAGGGAAGGCTCCCAATCATGAGTCCTTTGGAAATTTGGGGAAGAAGTCTTCTCACCTATTTTGGAAACTACTTGCAGATGTAGGGATTGCTCACAACAGGCGCTTTGCAGAGATTTCCTCTGATTTTTTTTTCTCCCCAATTTCCCACAGCCTGTGTTTGTCCTATGTCTGCTAGGCTGACATGTGGTTTACCTCGCTAATCCTGCTGCCAGGTTTTACACACTCTCCTCCGAAGTCAAACTGAAGCCAGAGGATACTGAGCAACTCTGGGCATGGGCGCCAGAGCTGTCACAGAAAATTTGCTTCCCAAGTGTTCCTTCCAACTTCCCTTCCTGAGCCCGCGTGAGCCACAGCGCAGCCCTTGGCTAGGTCTTCACGTTTCCTGCTGCTGCAATCTGTAACTGGATTTTGGATTTTTTTTTTTTTTTAAACTGCAGTTCTGAGGATCTCAGTTCTTAGGAAAACTTTGCTGGTTGTGGGACTTTGAAAGCAGTCAGTTTCTTTACCTCGGTCTCAGAGGCCCAGTTTTCCTCCCCTCGGGCTGTATCGAGGCAAAGGCGGCAAAGGGGAGACGCAAACTGCTTGTGTTGGGGAGGAAGTGGAGGTTTGAGCCAAGTTGTCAGCATCCCTGGCCCACCCCCGGTCTGGCGCTCTCGGCTGGCACGTACATCATCTATTAACTGCTGTTCGTGGACGCAGTGCATGATATATTCATTTTTATCTTTAGTAAATTACAAATGGAATTCTCGGCGCTCTCTTGTCTGTCTGCTCCTACAGGGCTACCGAAAGGAGGCGGAGAGGAGGCTGTGGCCCGGATCCTGACCCTGATTGTATGAATAAGTAAGCAGGATGCAAGTGATTGGGTTAGATGCTGTGAAGTTTTTTTTTTTTTTTTTTTCAAGTTAGGAAGAGGGTAAAGAGACAGCCTGGGGGGTGGGGGGTAAGACAAACAGTGCATCCCCAAATCCTCCCACTTAGCTCTTCTCGAAGTCTTGCTTTGCTGCTTCTGCGGCTTTTAAGGTCTGGCGGCAAAGGAATGCTCCCCACCCGCGACCGCGGTCCTCACTTTCAGCTCAGACGCGCTGATGTGAAGACTGGTCTTGTCCTTCCAGAGCGGCACCGTGTCCGGGTGCGGGGTGCACGCGGGATTTGAGCCCGAGAACCTGAGCCTGGGGCAGCCGAGCCGCTGAGTAGCTGAAAGGACGGCCGCCGGGAGACAGCCTGGCCGCGCGCCCGCCCGGACCCGCTCCCTACCTGCCCCCGCCCGCCACTTCGCCCGCGCCGGGGGACAGGTCGCCCTGCCCTCTCTCCGCCCGGCGGCGCCCCATGTCCCCGGACACCTGAGCGCCGGCCGCGCCGAGGAGCCTTCCGCGGGGACAGGAACCGGTGCCCTTCCTCGAGAGGAAGATGGGGCTGGAGAGGTTTTCCCCGGGGATGCTCGCGTGGCTGGCGGCCACGGGGGCTGTCCTCTGCGCGGAACTAGGGGTCTGCGCTGGCCTCGACTATGACTACACTTTCGGTGGCTATGGAGAGGATGAGACGGAGGCGCTGGACTACAAGGACCCGTGCAAAGCCGGTGAGTGCCCTCTCGGGGCAGGACGGCGGGGGCAAGGCTGGCGCTGGGAGGGCGCCGGGTCTCACCTGTCTCCTTCTCACCCCCTCCCGACCCTGAGGGGCCGCGCGGCCCCCGCAGCCGCAGCTCTACGCCGGCGGGACTGGGTGCGGAGCGCGGTCTCCAAGTTTGGAACCTCCGGTAGTTCCTCCGCCCCACCCCCGCCCCGGCGCGGCGTGACGAGCTGCGGACGCAGCCGCTAGGGCTCCGAGCCCGGCGCCTGCGGCCCTGCGCTCGGCGGGCGGCGCCGCCCGGGCGGGCGGGCTTAGAGTCGGGACACCTTCGCCCCCTCTCGGCCAGGGTCCTGTGGGCGTTCCAGGCACAGAAGGCATGGGATGCCCTCGGAAGCTCCCGAGCTGGATGGATTTAAGCGCTCATTTGCCCATTTCAGGAAACCTTAAAAACACTTCCAAGTTGCCGTCCCATTCAAGCTTGTTTCTCTCTCCCTCAATCCGGGTCCTGCGGTGGGACGCGGACAATCCGCCCGGCCCTCCTCCCGCAGCCTGAAGTCTGAGACACACACCCTGTTTCCGGGCCCTGATCTGCTGAGTTGAGGCCGAGGTGACCAGCGGTTGGTGGACCGGCCATTCTCTTGCGAGGAAAGTGGTCACGAGGTTGCTGGGCCCGATTCGGTGAGAGTCTGTGAGCAGAAAGCACGTTTTGCCCCATCTCAAGAGGAAGGGGGAGACAAAATCCCCAAAGTAGATTCTGTGAGGGTGGCCTGCATGTGACTCCACATCTCTTTTGACCTCTCTTGAGCCTGAAGTTAAGAAAGATGTACGCAAATGAAGGAAAATGCTGGAAATTCTCTTGTTAATTTGCACCTTTGATGACACATTTTTTCTAACAAGGAGAGTATCCTAATAACAAGCAGTATATGTGTTCAGGTTATCAGATCTTTCGCAGTTCACTGTTACTTCACGTACTTCTTCAAAACTTGGAGTAGCTTAGCAGAAACATGTCAGTCTGGAATTCCGAGTTCTGATTTAATTCAATTTTGCTTATGTTTCCTCATCACCTTTAACCCTCAGCCTATCCCACCAGAAGTTTCCTGGGCCTTCCTTGATGGTTTAGAGGACCAAGACACCTTTCTGCTGTGGTGGATTGCTAGAGGCTGGGCTGCCAAAACTCAGTACTATACATCTCCCTAAACTTACCTTTTATTGAGAAATTTGTTTTGAATAATGTTTGCGACTGGGTGAAAATTGAAAATTTTCTTGTTTTAGGTAAGGTAAAAATGAAGTATATTATTTCTCAAATTTGTCCAGGAAAACATCTATTCGCTGATGATCTGTTGTGTGAAAGATTCAACCAACTACCAGTCTGATTTCAGGATGGTCTGATTTCAGGAAAATACAGTTTTCTCTGCATGTTAAAGTGAACGCTTATGCTTTTAAAAATCATTAACTTAAAATACGAGTATGCTGCTGCTGCTGCTGCTGCTAAGTTGCTTCAGTCATGTCCGACTCCATGCGACCCCATAGAGGGCAGCCCACCAGGCTCCTCTGTCCCTGGGATTCTCCAGGCAAGAACACTGGAATGGGTTGCCATTCCTTCTCCAAAGCATGCATGCATGCTAAGTCGCTTCAGTGTCCGACTCTGTGCGACCCTATTGTCAGCAGCCCTCCAGGCTCCTCTGTCCACAGGATTCTCCAGGCAAGAATGCTGGAGTGGGTTGCCATTTCCTTCTCCAAAATATGAATATAAGACATGTCAAAAGTTAGCTGATTCATTTTCAGAAGTTCCATTGTTTCAGACTTACCTTTAGAAATTGCTCAGAAGAGTCTGTGAACCTGTGTTATTTTTGTCTAACGAGTGTTTGAAGTTTTACAATTTACTTGTACTAAGTGTACTGAAACACATCTCAAGCATAAATGTCCATTTTCCTCAGCACATAAACATTCAGGCAAGAGAAAAAAAAAAAACTTTAAGAGTATTTACTTTTATTTTTCCTTTGCTGTTGCTGTTCAGTCGCTAAGTTGTGTCCAACTCTTTGCGACCACTTGGACTGCAGCATGCCAAGAACAGGGAAGTCACCCTGTTCTTCACTGTTTTCTGGAGTTTACTCAAACTCATGTCTACCAAGTCGATAATGCCATCCAATCATCTCATCCTCTGTTGCCCCCTTCTCCTCCTGCCTTCAATCCTTCCCGGCATCAGGGTCTTTTCCAGTGAGTTGGGCTCTTTGTATCAGGTGGCCAAAGTATTGGAGTGTCAGCTTCAGCATCACTCCTTCCAATGAATATTCAGGGTTGAGACTGACTGGTTTGAGCCTCTTGGAGTCCAAGGGACTCAAGAGTCTTCTCCAGCACCACAACTCAAAAGCAACAGTTCTTCTGCGCTCAGCCTTCTTTATGGTCCAACTCTCACATTTGTATATGACTACTGGAAAAAACATAGCTTAGCCTCGACAGACCTTTTTCTGTGGAGTGATGTCTCTGTTTTTTTAAAACACTCTCCAGGTTTGTCATAGCTTTCCTTTCCAGGAGCAAGTATTTTAAATTTCATGGCTGCAGTCAGTGTTTGCAGTGATTTTGGAGCCCAAGCAAATAAAATTTGTCACTGTTTCCACTTTTTCACCATCTATTAGGCATGGAGTAATGAGACCAATTGCCATGATCTTAGTTCTTTGAGTACTGAGTTTTAGGCCAGCTTTTTCACTCTCTCCTTTCACCCTCAGCAAGATACTCTTTAGTTCCTCTTCACTTTCTTCCATTAGAGTGGTGTCATCTGCATATCTGAGATTGTTGATTTTTCTCCTGGCAATCTTAATTCCAGTTTGTGAGTCATCCAGCCTGTCATTTTGCATGATGTACTCTGCATATAAGTTAAATAAGCAGGGTCACTATATACAGCCTTGACATACTTCTTTCCCAATTTGAACCAATCCATTGTTCCTTTACTAATGGTTTGTTTTTGAACAGAGCTGTTGAAGATAAAACAACAATAAAACCAAATTTGAATGGATTATGACTAACTTTATTTCTTCCCTATTTTTGTGTACAAGAGCTAAACCTATACATGTGTGCAGTAAAAGAGAAATAAGAATGGTCCAAGTGGAAGACTGGGAAGCACAGCCACAACCTGAGATCACTTTTAAATGATTATTGTTGCTTTTTTAACTTGGTGAAGTGAAAGGCTTTAATTTACTACCTTGGCTAAAGTGTAGCAAAATCTTAGTGCCACCTTTTGGTACTATATAAGAGTAATAAAAGTAATAACAGGTAACATTCATAGTACATTGAAATCCCAGTCAAAGAAGGCCACTAAAATAAGAAAGATGAAGACAAATATGTGAAAGATAACCAAAAAGCAAGAGGGGATGCTCTCCAAATTCCAGGGTACCTTTGATCTACCCTTCCCCAAGAGATGAGTGGAGGTTATGGCCTACTGAAAAAAGTGCCCTTCTCTTTAGAAAGAAACAAGGATCCTAAGTTTCCTGAAACTATATGGTGGTTTGATGTCATAGTGATAGCATAGCTTTATAGTTTCAGAACATTTGAGTACATTATTTCAGCTCAATACAACACTCCAAATGGTGGAATTTGTTAATGCCACCATTACCCAGATAGAAAAACAGATGCCCCATGAAGTCAAACAATTTGTTAAGATTACCAAGAACTTGATTTCAAGCCTCCTGGCTGTAAAGTTCACTTGTTTTAAACAATTACAGTTCATTCTTAATTGGCCTTTTGGAGAACTTCCTTGAAATGCAAAGAGTAGAAGTTTGTCCAGGTTTATCTGAGTCTAGACTAGTATAGATGCATTTGCTTTATCTGATATTAATGAAATGACTAAGAGCATAGTTTCACTTTGCTAAATATAGTGAAAATACAAAGTCCTTGAGGAGAGAGATCATAACTGATTTTTAATGTTTATCACAGGAATGGATTAACATTGTTAGATATCTGGAAATTTCTCAATACCTCCTCATATCTGTAGACTATTAATATTGATCTTCATCCCTCATCTACATCTCATTCTAACAAAATCAAGTGTTATCTAAGAAGAAATATTCTTCACTATAACTTGTTAGAGTTGTGCCATTCTTAGTATATTTGTGAAGCAATATAACTTGTATACCTTTCAGAACTCTGATTTCAAGTTCATGAAACTATAGGACAGAAAGGAAACTTTTGTTCATTTAACTTTGATTTAGAAATAAATTTTTGATATAAGTAAAAGTAGATAGGGGCTTCCCTGTTGGTTCAGTTGTAAAGAATCCACCTGCCAATGCAGGAAAAACTGGTTTGATCCCTGGATCTGGAAGATCCCCAGGAGAAGTAAATGGCAACACACTCTGGTATTCTTGCCTGGGAAATCCCATAGATAGAGGAGGCTACAGTCCATGGGGTCCCAAAAGGCTTGGACTCGACATAGGGACTAAATAACACAAGAAGTAGGTAAGTCAGTGTAGCATAGCCTCAGATGTATTTGTATAGCCAAATCTATTAGTCCAGAAAATAGATAATTCACCTCTCTATATAACCAGACACAAAGATGCAGATAATTCAAAAGAATGTCTATCTTGCACATTAAGATGTCGGCACAATACATAGTCATCTGAATTTGCAATCAGATTTATCTTACTTTCTCTAGTTCAGAAGGGTCCTGAGAGATGCTGGAAAGCTGATACTGCAGGAAGTCATTCCAGAAAGAGACTAAGGTGTCCTGTTTCATGATTGTGCTGTACCAACAGGTGTTAATCTGAGTGTCTGTGAATATCTGTGAAGAGCCTGGACAAATCTGCGGTGCAAATTAATCTCTCATATTTGTCTAAAGATTAGCTGGAAAAGATTATGTGCGAAACCAACTCTGTATTCTCTCTCTACCCTCTTCCTTCCTTCCTTCCTCCCTCCCTCCCCTACCCCCTCCATCCTTTCCTCCCTTTTCTCT
>SJYF01001169.1:1926900-1956119 GCA_006410515.1 Procapra przewalskii
CCTCCCTTTTCTCTTTTCGTATTTAAGATGTCAGGAAATCACAGACAATTGAAAATATAATATCTAAAGAGGGAGACTGAAGAAATTAGAATTCTGAATGATGAGTGGAGGCTGATAAGACTAATTAGCAAGGGTATCTTTATCCTCTTAAACAAATGTGAATACTCTGAAAACAAGGCTTTCCTACCTTTAATCTGAGTAAATGGTTTCTTTTTCTTGAAAAAAATCTGAGCATGATTAAAGGTCAGTGACTTGCAAGGTTGAATTTGTCCTTAGAGTGGCTTGTTTATTAGAAATAGACTTTTGGCGTTGTAAAGGGTTATTCTTTTTTGCTTTTCTTCATAACCAGTGTTCTAGTATACTAATTCTAAGGGAAATTTTCATAAATTTATCATCTCTCAGTAAGATCATATCACTTTTTTGGCTCTCGGTATTATACTTACCAGCTTCCTTGGCAGCCTCCTAAGTATGGCATTTTAGAATTTGATGTTCAGCTCTATGCTTTGATATAATATTAAATACCCAAACATGCATTTATTGCTTGGTATCACTTTAGGTGGCCAAACCCTCATGTTAAGAATGCATTTTACAGAGCTGCTTCTCTTAAGCAGTCTCTACTGTTTTAGTTTTCATTCCTCAGGTCTTGATGTTTTTCTCCTCCTGCCTCTGCTGCCCACTGAAAAATGATCAAAATACAGTGTTTGCAAAAGAGATGGATAAGAATTCTATCTAGTTGAATTCTATTCATCATTTGCCAATAGGAGTTCTTTAGCCCTTGTCCTGAGGGCCACACTGATTTTTTATTTCCTTTTTCTTTTGGTCCACCAATGGCAGTTGCTGATACTAGTTAGGAATAAGATAGATTGCTTTTTTCTTAAATATGTCCTCTCAGACTAATACAGCTCTAAAGCTCCTTTTTGTTTGCTTTTTACAGTCTCCTGAGATCTTCCCACTTTTTATCTCTGAAGAGGGTAGTGTGTGTGCTTTGCAAATTTAAAATTTGACTTGCATCCATTCTCTGAGGTAGTTCGTGTAATAATTCATGGAACCTTTATGGTTTCCATTCAAGTAGATCCTCTTTGAGGCTTCCTTTCTCTCTTTGGGCCTCCTTAGCCCATAGTGGAATCTTTAAAAGTGTGTAAGGTCCATAACTTTTACTCTTGCCCTCATAATGGCCCATTTTTCTACAAATGTCTAATATATACCATATATAATTTCTTCTACAGAAACCATATAAACCCCCATTGTATATGCATGAATACTATTTTGTATGTTTCAGCAACTCTCCCTGATTTAAAATTTAGACTAATTTGCCTGTAATTCCACCATCATATTCTTTGTATACTTTAAGGAGATTAGTAACATTAATGATCCTTTAGGTCTCTCAGTCATGAGTGTACTGGACAGAGGTTAACCCTTAAATGTTTCTAGAACTCAGGTAGATAGTATCAAATGCTAGTGATTTACCATCATTAATATATATATACATATGTTTTCTTTTTAGACTATTACCTATTGTTTCTAATAGCATATCAGCACATATGCTTAAAATATTTAAAACTAGGACCTTCCCTAAGCTTTTCAAAGAATGCTTAGAAAAGGTAGAAGTGAATAATCCATTTAAAATGCAACCTTGCACATCCTACTGGGTCTATCTGGGACCATGCTAGGACCGTTCTTGGGACATGGAGGGAGGGGGTTGTTCTTCTCCCCCAAACTGTAGGGACACCCTCTCTGCCACAGCATTTTGAGCCCACCAGATAGGCCTGGGGTAGGCCAGGGCTCAGGTGCCTAACAAGATTCCTGGGGATGTGACATTTCCTATACTAGGGAAATTTTGAGGATTCTTACACTTCTTTCATATTCCAAGATATAGAATTAATTAATTATGGACTTATCACTCCTAAATTAAGGAGAAAGAGTCCTCTCCCCAATCCTGGATACAATAGAGTGATTTAGCAATGTGACTTCAGTGGTTTATTTCCTTTAGTTATCTACTAAAAAATGATATGAAAGGAACATTAAAAAAAATACAGTGTCAAAGCTATGGAATGAATTCCATAAAATGTGTTCTTTCTCAGAAATCAGAAACAGGCCTCCTTGCTTATTTATTTAGTTCTTGTTATCGTTAGCCCTGAAAATGGGATATTGACTACTAAATTTTGAGATATTGTGAGCTGGCTAATGGAATACTTGTTTTGTCAGCTCCTTACAAAATGCATGCTAATCCAGTCAAGCTACATTTTTATTAACAAGTATGGTTAAGTGTTAATTAAGATTCAAAAAGTGAGCCAATGAGGTGTTTGTCTTAATCAGCTCTCCTCCTGAAATTTATACTTATAGTTTAACCTAAAATATGTGCCATTGACCATATTAAAACAACACAAAACTTCTCAAATGGCAGTAGTTCTAAAAAGTTGAAACCATGATGATCAAAAGTGCTTCCAAATATAGTAGTTTTTTCAAAACAAAATCTAATTTTATGTATTAATATGCTACTAAAGCATTCATCTTAATGTTTAAGAATGATATTTTAGCAATTTCTAACACACTGCACCATTTTACAAATCGGAGTTATTACGGAGGTGGAGACACAAACCTTATGTTTACTATCAGCATCTGGAGTCTTCTGTGTTGATGAACTTCCTATGTTTAGTTTGTGTGATGGGTGAGGAAGAGGTAGGGTAGTTTTTGTATTCCTTACATTTCAACTTACATTAAATTGTCAGCAATTGGATTGTGCGCCACAGCAGCAGCTCGAGCAGACCCTGGCTTGGCAGCTCTTACGAGCAAGCTCAGAGTTCTCTTTGGCCGTGAATGGATTTGGAATCTTTATTAAGCAACATTGGACTGACCTTGACATCAGTTCACTGGACTGACTATTCTGAAAGGATGGAGCTCCATCCCTCTTCCCATGATCTATCTGACCTAAGTGCCTCTAGTTGAAGTTTATAGTTTGCGTTTTGCACTCAGGTTATTGTGTTACTGAGTATCTTTCATTGCATGAAAGTTAAATCTTGAAGATACCCCAGGGAAGAGCATCAAACATAATTAGAAAAGAGCCAGATTGCTCTTTTGCTAGATAATAAATTGCTAGATAATAAATACTTGGACCCTATTATACCTCACATATCTAGGAATTGCCTTCATGACTCATGTCAAAGTAACACAGCTCATATTTTTACATTGTAAAATGTCTCTTCTCCTCCCTATATCCCTATCAATTTACATGATTGTTAACCCTTTTGGACACATGAAGAAACTGAAACATAGAAGGATCCAGTGGCTGGGCTGTCATCCCAGTTGATAAGTAGTGAGAACTTGACCTTAGGTTTGGTATTTGATGCCTTTCATCTTAAGAATCCCCTTCACTGGCTCTCCTGTCAGCACAAATATATTAAGACTGACAATTGAAATGATAGTACTTGTGTCATGATCGTTCATCCATGGTAGTTTTTTTTCAGTGAGAATACCTCTTGCCTTCAACATTCTTGCATTTGATAAGGCATGTACTATACTGTTAAAGTCAGGCCAATACTTTCAATTGCATGGAGTATTGGGCAGATGCTACTCCCTTTCAAGAGAGCATTTTCTAAGTGTAGAGTCACAAATGAAATACCCCAATTATGTAAAAGACAAATGAAAATGAATACGATTAATTCTAATACAGATATATTTGAGTGCAAAGTATTGTAGGGGAGAAACTGCTGTATGTTGCCCCAAGTGTATAAATTGTGACAGCAGGCTTTCTATGTAGTTTAGGGGAGGAGCTGGATTTGAGTAGAATTTAGTCGTTAATGTCCGGTTCTTGGCACAGGACCTACATTTTGTGTGGTACCATTAAATTGTTTCACACTTTAGATTGCTCTCTGAGTATTCATTGAACTCTTGCTTCGCTTCAGTTCATTTCATTCGCTCAGTCGTGTCTGACTCTCTGCAACCCCATGAATCACAGCATGCCAGGCCTCCCTGTCCATCACCAACTCCTGGAGTTCACTCAGACTCACATCCATCGAGTTAGTGATGCCATCCAACGATCTCATCCTCTGTCGTCGTCCCCTTCTCCTCCTGCCCCCAATCTCTTCCAGCATCAGAGTCTTTTCCAATGAGTCAACTCTTCACATGAGGTGGCCAAAGTACTGGAGTTTCAGCTTCGGCATCATTCCCTCCAAAGAAATCCCAGGGCTGATCTCCTTCAGAATGGACTGGTTGGATCTCCTTGCAGGCCAAGGGACTCTCAAGAGTCTTCTCCAACATCACAGTTCAAAAGAATCAATTCTTCAGCGCTCAGCTTTCTTCACAGTCCAACTCTCACATCCATACATGACCACTGGAAAAACCATAGCCTTGACAAGACAGACCTTTGTTGGCAAAGTAATATCTCTGCTTTTCAATATGCTATTTAGGTTGGTTATAACTTTCCTTCCAAGGAGTAAGCGTCTTCTAATTTCATGGCTGCAGTCATGATCTGCAGTGATTTTGGAGCCCCCCAAAATAAAGTCTGACACTGAACTCTTTGCTTATGACCCCATAAAGAATGTGAAGAACATCCTTTCAAATACAGGTTGTTCAGGAAAGCAGTTTACAGTGTACGTTATGTATGTAAATGATGTGTGAATGCTTTTGAGAAAACAAACATGCTGTGAGAAAGTACTTTATCTTTTCAATCCCAACTTGGCTGAAAGCCCTCAGGTCAAAAACCTGAAAGCTTTGAAGGCTCATAGGGTTAACTAAACTTGAAACTCCAGTCTGGTTTCCTAAGAGTAGGAAGTCAGTCACATTCAAAATACATACTATGTGTAATATTGACTACATCATAATTCTTATAAGAAAATAAATTACCGTTAGCAAATTACCATGTTTTCTAGGAAGAAGATTTTCTGCTTGTACCTTTTCTCTAACAAAGGAGTGAGAACAACACTGATAAAACTTTTTTTAAACCTAAGAAGGAGGGGAAGTTCTCCTTTCATGTTTATTTTTTAGTCCCAAAAGAATAATGGAGTGTGGTCCACAGGCAGTCATCAAGGGAAGAATAATTAGGATTTGCCATCTGGAATGGGTAACAGAAGTAATGACCTAAAAATCAAAGGCCTCATGTTGCATTATGTTTCTATGGGTAAAAAGATTGTGAGCAGTTTACTAGGGATATAAGGGAACAAGAGTTAAATACAGAAAGAGGATACTGATTATAGACTAAATATCCAGTGTGTTGCAGGATTTAAATGTTTACAAAAAGAAAAGATTTCTAGGGTATGTGAGGGTGGAATGGAGTGTCTTAAACAAAACCGTATGCTTCATAAGCAAGTACCCCTTAATACCCTTATTTTGGTGTTGAATGGTACCTGTAGCTTAAGAAAGAAAGAAGAAAGTCTCTCAGTCGTGATGATTCTTTGTGACCCCATGGATTGTAGCCCACCAGGCTCTTCCATCCATGGGATTTTCCAGGCAAGAATACTGGAGTGGGTTGCCATTTCCTTCTCTAGGGGATTTTAGTGAATTATAATAACGTGTTCTGTCACACAGTAATAGAATCAGAGTTTGAATTTAGAATTCTGGATTCCATATGTTGCCATAATGTTTCTTCCTTTTTCTTCTATCTCTTCTATATCTTCCTTTCCTACTCCTCCTTCTTTTTCTTTTGGTATGATTATGTTTTTGCAACTTGGGGCTAGCTTCAAAAATTATATTCTTTAAAAGATTTCAGGGCAGCCAGACTAGTGCATCTATTAAAAACTTGGACTTTGGAGTGACGTGGACATGAATTCTGATATTGTACCCAACACAGAGTAACTGTGTGTGGCTTTTGGCAAGTTATTTAACAGCTTTATGTTTCAGTTTTCTGATCTATAAAATGGGAATAACATTATGATTCTCATGGTAAGAATTAAATGAATGTGAAGTGAAAACCACTCTGGAACATAGTAAACTGTATAATTTTTATTCATAGTAGCATAAATATGTAGGAGTAGAGAATTAAAAAAAAATTACAGCTGCTTACATGTAATAAGCCAATCTTTATAAAAACATTTGTGGGATAAAGTTCTTTTTTCTTGTCATATATGAAAAATGTATTTATATCTCAAGTCCTCTAAACTTAAAATTGAGAGGTTAATACCCATGACGGACCTTTTTCTTTGGTAAGGTATCAGAGATAAGCAATAAAAATCTTTCATGCTTTGTTCTCCTGGCTATTTGCTCAGATGCTTAAAACACTCAATCTACTGACAATTTTAAATTCTTTTTGCCTAATATGTGAAGAGAATCCTGACTATATAGTCCTTCAGTAATTTCTGGTTCAGGTTTCATTTGTCATGTGAATGAACTTAAAGAGCTTTCATACTCACAACCCTATGCTTACACAGAGCTAAGTTTACAGATGGTTCTAAGCTACCAATATTCATAAATTCACCAAAACTTTATTGAACAGTTACTCTGAATACATACTTATAGAAATATGAAAAATGATACAATGACTGACTGACCTAGTATAGTCTTAATTTTATCATTTGTAAGTAAATGATAGTTAATGTATAGTTTTTTATGTTTATTAATCATAGGTTTGAATGTCAAAGTTATTTTAATTTACCGTTTGAAAATGGATACTATTGTAAATTATGATAATCAGAATATATATTCTTGTAAATTTTTCCTGGAATTTTCTTTACTCATGCCTGATGGGTTGTGGTCTATGGGGTCACACAGAGTCGGACACGACTGAAGTGACTTAGCAGCAGCAGCATGATATATGAAGGGTAAAGCTTTGTGGAAAGAATAACAACTTTTAAGTAGTTTGTAGACTTTGTTGTTTTCCAGTGTGCTAGGATGAAATATAAGCTATTAGTTTGGTACAAAAGTAATTGGCTTTAGAGACATGGGTTTGATCCCTGGGTCAGGAAAATCCGCTGGAGTATGGCACGGCAACCCACTCCAGGGTTGTTGCCTGAAGAATCATAGGGACAGGGGAGCCTAGTGAGCTACAGTCCATAGGATCATACAGAGTTGAGCACATCTGAAGTGACTTAGCACAACACACACAGCACAAAAATAATTGTGGTTTCAGACCATGAATTTTGAATCACTCTAAGTTCAAACAAACAAACAAAAAGGAGCCCTCTTGTTGAAAGTGAAAGAGGAGAGTGAAAAGTTGGCTTAAAACTCTACATTCAAAAAACTAAGATCATGGCATCTGGTCCCATCACTTCATGGCAAATAGATGGAAAAACGATGGAAACAGTGAGAGACTATTTTTTCTGGGCTCCAGAATCACTGCAGATGGTGACTGCAGCCATGAAATTAAAAGATGCTTGCTCCTTGGAAAAAAAAGTTATGACCAACCTAGACAGCAGACATTACTTTGCTGACAAAGCTCCATCTAGTCAAAGCTATGGTTTTTCCATAGTCACTATGAATGTGAGAGTTGGACACCAGAGAATTGATGGTTTTGAACTTTGGTGTTGAAGATTCTTGAGAGTCCCTTGGACTGCAAGAAGTTCCAATCAGTCAATTCTAAAGGAAATCAGTCCTGAATATTCCTTGGAAGGACTGATGCTGGAGCTGAAACTCCAATACTTTGGTCACCTGATGTGAAGAACTGAATCACTGAAAAAGACCATGATGCTGGGAAAGATTGAAGGCAGGGAGAGAAGGGGACACCAGAGGATTAGATGGTTGGATGGCATCACTGACTTGATGGACATGGGTTTGAGCAAGTTCTGGGAGTTGGTAATGAACAGGGAAGCCTGGTGTGCTCCAGTCCAAGGGGTCACAAAGAGTCATACACGACTGAGCAAGTGAACTGAACTGATGCTCAAACACATCTTTGTTAATTGAAATAGGAACAATTACAATTAACACATTTTTGCCCATGAAAAATGAGTTTTAAAAATCCATGCTTCAGGATTTGACAAACTCTTGGAAGGCATGTTCTGCCTCCTGCTGATTGTGGAAGCTTTTTACCTACAAAAAGTTGTCAAGGTGCTTGACAAAGTGATATTCAGTTGGTGAGAGGTCAGGTGAATATGGTGGATGAGGCAAAACTTTGTAGTACAATTTGTTCAACTTTGGAAGCATTGGTTGTAAAACATCTGATCAGTTGGTGTTATGGAGAAGAATTGGGCTTATTCTGTTGATCAATGCCAGCTGCAGGCATTGCAGTTTTTGGTGCATCTCATTGACTTACTGTTCATACTTCTCAGATGTAATGGTCTCACCAGGATTCAGAAAGCTGTAGTGGATCAGCAGACCACCAACCAGTAACCATGACCTTTTTTTGGTGCAAGTTTGGTTTTAGAAAGTTCTTTGGAGCTTCTTTTTTTTTTTTTGTTATCATTTCCTTTATTTTGTTGTATGAACTCTTTTTTTTATTTTATTATTTTTTTTACATGATAGTATACATGTTTTTATGCCATTCTCCCAAACCAACCCACCCTCTCCCTCTCCCTCAGAGTCCAAAAGTCCGTTCTATACCTCTGTGTCTCTTCTGTTATCTCACATAGAGGGTCATCATTACTATCCACCAGGGAAACAAAGAAAATTAAAAAAAAATAAAATAAAAATCATAGTCACTCAGTTATGGCCAACTCTATGCAACCCCGTGGTCTGTAGTCTGCCGGGCCCCTCTGTCTGTGGAATTCTCCAGACAAGAATACTGGAGTAGGCAGCCATTCGCTTCTCCAGGGATCTTCCTGACCCAGGGCTTCCTGACTAGAGTTCGATCCCTGGGTTGAGAAGATCCCCTGAAGAAGAGAATGATCACCCACTCCAGTATTCTTGCCTGGAGAATTCCACAGACAGAGGAGCCTGGCTGTCTATAGTCCATGGTGACAAAGAGTCAGACAAAACTAAGTGACTAGCACACTTTGAGTTTCTTCTCAGTCCAACCCCTGAGATGGCTATCACTGGTGGTCGTATAAAATCCACTTTTTGTCACATATCACAATCAGATTGAGAAATGGTTTGCTGTTATTGCATAAAGTAAGAGAATAGAGCATTTCAAAATAACAGTTTTTTGATTTGTGGTTGGCTCATGAAGCAACCACTTATTGAGCTTCTTCACCTTTCCAAGTTGCTTCAAATGCCAAATGGTCATAGAATGATCAATGTTGAGTTCCTCTGCAACTTCTCAAGTAGTTGTAAGATCAGCTTTGATGATTGCTCTCAATTGGTCATTGTAAATTTTGAATGGCCAAGTACTAAGCTCCTTATCTTCAAGGGTCTCTTCTTCTTTGCAGAGCTTCTTGAACCACCACTGCACTGTGCGCTCATTAGCAGTTCCTAGGCCAAATGCGATGTTGATGTTGTGAGTTGTCTTCATTACTTTACAACACATTTTGAATTTGAATTTAAAAATTGCTTGAATTTTCTTTTTATCTAACATCATTTCTACAGTCTAATATAAATATAAAATAAACAGCAAATAAGTCATTAACAAAAAAACATAAAGTGAGAAATGCACATTAAAATGATGTATAACATAACCACATTTATTTAAGACTCTATCCTGCCATCAAATGGCAAAATTCAATAATGAAAAACCAGAATTACTTTTACACCAACCTAATATTATTAGGAGGCAATCATGCTTTCCATTTATTCTTTTCTCAAATTTCTTGATTTAAGATTTTCAACTTTTTTTGGTCATATTTTCCCACATTAGCTACAAGAGTACATTTTTCTCCCCCACACTATATCCTTATTCTTAAATGCATTGAAATGTATGTAGTTAACTTTGTTTACAAATTAAGAGAAACAAAAACAAATGATAAAATAGATAAAATAAATACATAGTCTTTTTACTTACACTGTGATTTCAAAAGGCAAATGTAAGTTTTACTTTCCTTACTTAATTATATGTGGGAGTAGTAAGGCCTTGCCCTAGTGGTTCAGAGGGTAAAGCGTCTGCCTGCAATGCAAGAGACCTGGGTTTGATCCCTAGGTCAGGAAGATCCCCTGGAGAAGGAAATGGCAACCCCTTTCAGTACTCTTGCCTGGAAAATCCTGTGGCTAGAGAAGCCTGGTAGACTACAGTCCATGGGATCACAAAGAGTCAGACCCTACTGAGCGACTTCACACCACTCCTATTGGTATGGCAATTGGAAAACAAATGGACTGGTAGACAAGAAATGCAATTTCTATTATTGGCTCTGCTGTTGTATTTCTGTGTAAACTTGAGGACATCCCTTGATTTTCCTTGCCCTCAGTCCCTGAGACAGAAACTGCAAGCCTGTTCAAGTCCAAGAGCTTACAGAATCCTGGTGTCTTTGATATCAGAGCAAGAGCTACTTTTTATTCCAGGAAGTCATAGAGGCAATGACCCACACTGTACACTGAGAGGAAGGGAAAAGGTTTTGCGCCTCTTCAGTGGCCAGTCTTGATAAAACCTGCGGTTTCTCGAGGTTCCAACCAATTCATGGCAGCCACCAAGTTGTAGCTGTGATGGGCTGTGCAGTTCACTGACTTTGACTTGACTTTGCCAAAATTAGTGTTGGAATCAATTTATTAATAATTATTAATAATTTCCCCTCCCTCTTTTGATTGAGATTGCTCAATCAATCAGTAAAAATCTGCCAAAACAGTGACAAGTTATATGGGTATCACATATTTACGTATCAGAGCACATTAATCTCACATAAGCGTCAGAACTGAGTGTTGTTCAGTCAGATTTTGTATGTTGGATGAGTGGAACAAGGTTAATCGATGGGAAAAGTCCAATTTTTTCAAGTTTGAGGTCTGTATTAATAATCGAAAGACCAAGAAATTTAGGCAAGGAAATGTCATGAAAGTTTTTATGGCTTTAAGCATTTTACTGAATACATGACACATTAAAATATGCATTCTATTAATCACTTATGTCTATCCTTGAAAACATTCTGCTTGGCATAAGAGCATGATGCTAATTATCTTCACAAAATCGAACTTCATAAACTTCCAATTTACTGATTTGTCTAGTAAGGAACTATTCCTTTCATCATAAGTTAACTTATTTTATGCATAGTTCATTTATTTTTAACTGTGATGGGCCTTCATTGCTGTGGGGGCTACTCTCTAGCTGTGGTGCATGGCTTCTCATTGCAGTGGCTTCTCTTCTTACGGAGCATGGTCTCCAGGGTATGTGAGCTTCAGCAATTGTGGCTCACAGGCTTAGTTTGCTCATGACATGTGGACTCTTCCTAGGCCAAGGATTGAATCCATATCCGCTGCAATAGCAGGTGGATCCTTTACTACTGGACAATCAGAGAGGTCCCTGGATAGAGTTTTTCCCCCCCAGTAAAGGGTTTAAATTCTCAACCAAGTCTTTACCAAAAGAAGTTTTCATCCTTGAACTTTTATAATAGTAGATAATGAAATATGATGGAAATTAATAACATGAATCTAGATGATGTTGTTTATAAAGCACTGGCTATTGTGTCAGCAGACCTAGACGTAAGTCTTAGCTCTTCTGTGTTTAAGTATGTTATCTCAGTCTACTTACTGGACATCTCTGAACTTAAGTTCTCTCAGTTGTAACATGGGGGTAGTGCTACTTAGTCCATAAAACATGATAGGATAAAACGCACAAGGTCTTGGTAAACTCTGAGCCCTACACGGGTGTAAATTGACACAACGAGTATTTTGCACCTGATATGTTCCAAGAAGATGCTTGGGGAACATACATAAGATGTTTTCCTAGACAGCAAAAGAGACACAGATGTATAGAACAGTCTTTCGGACTCTGTGGGAGAGAGAGAGGGTGGGATGATTTGGGGAAATGGCATTGAAACATGTATAATATCATATATGAAATGAATCGCCAGTCCAGGTTCAATGCATGATATTGGATGCTTGGGGCTGGTGCACTGAGATGACCCAGAGGGATGGTATGGGGAAGGAGGAGGGAGAGGGGTTCAGGACAGGGAACACATGTATACCTGTGGCAGATTCATGTTGATGTATGGCACAACCAACACAATATTGTAAAGTAATTAACCTCTAATTAAAATAAATAAATTTATATTAAAAAATGTTTTCCCTTACTCTAAGGGGTTCATTATCTTCCAGAAAAAAAAAAGCAACATATATTTCAGTTATCTATATGGGAGTGTGATAAAACAAAATACTGCAAACAAAATACTGTGTGTTATTCTGTTACTCTGTAATGCATAGGATAGAATTAATTATGTTTTGAATAGAGAAAGCTTGTAAGGGAAGGTGGCATTTGAGCTGAATCTTGAAGCATCACAGCATTTTTCCTGGAGAAAATGTGGTGCAAAACTTTAGAGTGAAATAACTAAGATAAAAACAAATTGTGAAGATTCATTGACTTTTATGAAGTACAGGAAATGGTAAAAAATCTACTCTGGGCAGTTGACAATAGGTAAGGGTTTGTGCTTTGACAAGAAATGATTCTGTCAGGTGCAATGCTTAATGCCTAGCTGAGGGTGTAAATTTGATCCTCTTGGCAATGGGAAGGGGTCTTACTGAAGTTTAAAACAGGTCATTGGGTTGATAACAGCGAGATTTTATAAAGAAAAGTGAGGATGTGAAAGATGGTCCAATATATTTGCTGTAGAAAGTGAGGAGCAAGTAGGAGCAAGGAAACTTGTTAGAGGAAAGGTAGAGGCAGAGGAATGCATAAGGAATATCACTCAGCTATAAAAGGAATGCACTTGAGTCAGTTCTAATGGAGTGGATGGGTCTAGAGCCTATTATACAGAGTGAAGTAAGTAGAAAGAGGAAGACAAATATCGTATATTAATGCATCTATATGGACTCTAGAAAGATACTACTGACAATTCTACCTGCGGGCCAGCAAAGGAGACACAGATATAAAGAACAGACTTTTGGACACAGTGGAAGAAGGAGAGGGTGGGATGATTTGAGAGAATAACATTGAAACACACACACACACACACACACACATACACACACACACACACACACACACATATATATATATATACATATACACATACACACACACATACATATATGTATATATATATATATATATGTAAAACAGATAGCCAGTTGGAGTTTGATATATGACACAGGGAACCCAAAGCTGGTCACAACCTGGAGGGATGGGGTGGGGAGGAAGGTGTAAGGGGGTTCGGGAGGAAGGATTCACATGTATGCCTATGGCCAATCCATATTGGTGTATGGCAGAGGCCATCACAATACTGTAAAGTAATTATCCTCCAATTTGAATTAAACAAAAAACTAGAAGGATCTGTGCTTGCATCTACACAGTGTCAGCAGTTGTACAAAAGAGGAGTTCTATTTAAAAGACCAGTCAGTAACTGGATGGCCTTGGGGTGGAGGTTGGGAGATACAGAAGAAAAGGAGGAGTCCAAGATGATGTCTCCGTGGCTGCCTACTGAGTGGTGTGAAAAACTGGTACAGATAAACCAAGGATGAAACAGGATAAAAAGTACATTTGTGTTTTTTGTAAAGCAAAGCAAATTTGAATCTCTCTGAGTTGCACAGAATATTGGATGTTATGCAAGTCTTGGCATGGTTTGGTTCTTCAGGAGTAGATTGAGCTTTTGTAATCTATATTAACTTTGAAATCAACTCATCATGTCCCACTGTATAGATTTAAGTTAGAATTGCATTGAATCTATGGGTTACTTTACAGAGAATTATTTTATGATATTGAGTCTTATAATCCATGAACATGGGATGTATCTGAATTTTGGGGCCTTCTTTAAAACTGTTTTAATATTTTTATCTCTAAAGGTTTTTATGCATGTTTTGACAGATTTACTTGTATATATTTTCTATTTCTGATGACATTTTGATGTACCATTTTATAAAATTTCTCTTTTAAGTCATTTGATGTTGTTGTGTAGAAATGTATTTGATCTTTGATGTAGTTAATTTTTATCCAAAACCTTTTCCAATCTCTCATTAATTGTAATAATTTATTGTATATTTTTCACATAAGTAATCAAACAATCTACAATAAAAATACAGTTTTGTTTTTTCATGTATAATTCTTATGCTTTTAGTTTTATCTTGTCTTATGTGCTGATATCTTCCACTGGTTCATAGAAGTGATAACTGAGGACTGGCTTACTCTGTTCTCAGTTTTCAAGAGAATGTTTTCAATTATTTATCAATTATGCTACTGCTGCTAAGTCGCTTCAGTAGTGTCAGACCCTGTGTGACCCCATAAATGGCAGCCCACCAGGCTCCCCCATCAATGTGATTCTCCAGGCAAGAACACTGGAGTGGGTTGTCATTACCTTCTCCAATGCATGAAAGTAAAAAGTGAAAGTGAAGTCGTTCAGTTATGTCCGACTCTTAGCAACCCCATGGACTGCAGCCTATCAGGCTCCTCCGTCCATGGGATTTTCCAGGCTAGAGTACTGGAGTGGGGTGCCATTGCTTTCTCCAAGCAATTATGCTACTTGGTGTCTGTTTAGAGAATAGATGCTGTTTAATTAGATTAAGGAATTCTGCCTTTCCTGAGATGATATAATTATCTTTATTTCACCTTTTCAGTTCAGTACAATTAAGTTCAGTTCCTTTGCTCAGTTGTGTCCAACTCTTGTGACCCCATGAACTGCAGCACACCAGGCCTCCCTGTCCATCACCAACTCCCAGAGTCCACCCAAACCTATGTCCGTGAGGTCAGTGATGACATCCAACCTTCTCATCCTCTATCATCCCCTTCTCCTCCTGCCCTCAATCTTTCCCAGAATCAGGGTATTTTCAAATGAATCAGCTCTTCACACCAAGTGACCAAAGTATTGGAGTTTCAGCTTCAGCATCAGTCCTTACAATGAATATTCAGGACTGATCTAATTTAGGATGGACTGGTTGGATCTCCTTGCAGTCCAAGGGATTCTCAAGAATCTTCTCCAACACCACAGTTCAAAAGCATCAATTCTTCGGCACTCAGCTTTCTTTATAGTCCAACTCTCACATCCATACATGACCACTGGAAAAACTATAGCCTTGACTAGACGGACCTTTGTTGACAAAGTAATGTCTCTGGTTTTCAATATGCTGTCTAGGTTGGTCATAACTTTCCTCCCAAGGAGTAAGTGTCTTTTAATTTCATGGCTGCAATCACCATCTGCAGTGATTTTGGAGCCCCCCAAAATAAAGTCTGACACTGTTTCCCCATCTATTTGCCATGAAGTGATGTGACTGGATGCCATGATCTTGGTTTTCTGAATGGTGAGTTTAAGCCAACTTTTTCACTCTCCTCTTTCACTTTCATCAAGAGGCTCTTTAGTTTCTCTTCACTTTCTGCCATAACGGTGGTGTCATTTGCATATCTGAGGTTATTTCTATTTCTCCTAGCGATCTTGATTCCAGCTTGTGCTTCCTCCAGCCCAGCATTTCTCATAATGTACTCTGCATATAAGTCAAATAAGCAGGGTGATAATATACAGCCTTGATGTTCTTTTCCTATTTGGAGCCATCTGTTGTTCTGTGTCTAGTTCTAACTGTTGCTTCCTGACCTGCATACAGGTTTTTCAAGAGGCAGGTCAGGTGGTCTGGTATTCCCATCTCAGAATTTCCCAGTTTATTGTCATCCACACAGTCAAAGGTTTTGTCATAGTCAATAAGGCAGAAATAAATGTTTTTTCCTGTAACTATTTTGCTTTTTCAATGATCCAGAGGATGTTGGCAATTTGATCTCTGGTTCCTGTGCCTTTTCTAAAACCAACTTGAACATCAGGAAGTTCTTGGTTCACCTATTGCTGAAGCCTGGCTTGGAGAATTTTGAGCATTACTTTACTAGCTTGTGAGATGAGTGCAATTGAGCATTCTTTGGCATTGCACTCCTTTGGGATTGGAATGAAAACTGATCTTTTCCAGTCCTGTGGCCACTGCTGACTTTTCCAAATTTGCTGGCATATTGAATGCAGCACTTTCACAGCATCATCTTTCAGGATTTGAAATAGCTCAACTGGAATTCCATGACCTCCACTAGCCTTGTTCATAGTGATGCTTATTAATGCCCATTTGACTTCATATTCCAGGATGTCTGGCTCTAGGTGAGTGATTATCTGGGTCATGAAGATCTTTTTTTGCACAGTTCTTCTGTGTATTCTTATCACCTCTTCTTAATATCTTCTGCTTCTGTTAGGTCCCTACATTAGAATAACTTAATATTAACTTACTTTGTATTTTTGGGATGAACCCAATTTGAACACAATCTATTATTATTCTTACATCTTTATATTCAGTTTATCAATAAGTAGTTTGAAATTTTTGATTTTATGTTCAATAGTTAAGTTAGCCTGAACTTTTCTTCTTTTATTGTTGTTGTCATTGTTGTTGTTTTGTAGAAGATTGGTGTTATTTGTTCCTTTAATGACTCAAAAGATTTTTTCTTTGTTTCTGTTGAGTGTCTGTGAGTAGTAACAGTTCTGATCAAGTTTAAACTATATTTTCTGCTTAAGTTTATTGGACCACCATGTTAATATAAATTTATAATGCAGAGGCACTTTAGAGAAAATTTTTGCTTATGAGACTTCAGAAAATATTAATTTTTTCCCTTTCTACTTAGGTTCAAGTTTTCTGAAAATCAGTTTTTGTGAAATTACTTGTGGTGGTATGAATCCCAAATTTGGGAATCTCAGATTTTTGAGGGGTTATTCTATTACACTTTCCAGTGTGCCTGAACCTTGGATTGTGTCTTCTGTTCTCTGAGCCCTGCTTGACAACAAATTTCAGTAGCCACGTCTACCAAGCTTGGCACATGCCCTAAGTTGAAGACTGATTTTATTTAGACTCCTGCTTGTCTGTCTAGATTCCTGCCTTTGCTCAGCCATGAAAATGCTTTACTTATGCTTTCATAGGTTTATGGAAATTTTGAATAGCATTTTACCTAGAATTTTTAGTTATGTAGGAAGCTCAGTAATACAGTACCTAGTCTGTCATTTTGGCAGAACAAACAGTCTTTAAAATAGACTTTAAATGTTAAAAAGAACTATAAAGTGTTAAGTGTCTTCAAGACCTTTCCTTCTAGATCTTAAAAATTATGATTAAATGACTTTATTTAAAATACTTATCATCATTTATTAAGTATAAATATAGGTCTTCTATAAGAATATGTGATATGCCTAATTTTGGTAGTTTCATAGTGACTGAGCCACAATTTGTTTTAGCTGACTTTTCAGGATAGCTATGCACAAGAACTCCAGAAGCTCCATGAATTTTGTGTGAAGACTTTATTGTAAATGGAACCATTTTTATACTCTTCACTTGAAAGCATTCAACTCAGATTTCATAGGGAGAAGAACATTCATGTGTCACTCAAACTAGCTGTTGTGATTTGTCAGGGAAAAATATACTGCTTGAATGAAGCAGAATACAAGTACCTGTACTGACTTGTTGCCTTTGGGCAAATTTGATTACTCTAACCTTGTATAAAGAGCTAAGATTGTGTTTTTCTTAAACTTTCCAAGAGGGTAGACTGGGAATATGTTTCTACATCTTTTGATATTTAATACATGTGTTTTATTTTGAAACAATAGAGAAACAGCCCACCATCATTCAATATCTTCAATTTTTTAAATTGCTTTTCTCTTTTCCTTTTTTATTTAAAATAAGAATAATTTCCTTAACCTCTTCTCACATGACTATTCAAACTTTTAATAATACCACTTTAACTTCAATTAACATTTACATTCAGTCAAAAGTTTCTATATTACCTTTTAGTAACAGGACCATAAAGGAAATCTTATTCTTAAAGTTATAGAAATATAACTCTGAATGTGCTTTTAGAAGCTATAATCCCAAATTCCTAATATTTGAGGCACTATAAGGATATTGTGAAATCCTAAACACTCCCGATTATCATACTCAACTTATTTTGGAGCAGATTATGCAAAGAGGTGGAGTTAGTGGTGGTGACGTGTGTATATGAATAGAGGTGGATCCGAAAGGTCACTGCCATACAGTGTGTCATTCACTGATTCATTCTAGTTTCCTGAAAATATGCCCTAATGACTTCTTTGAATTAAGCATTGCTCTCTCTATGCCTCTTTTTTTTTAAATTTATTTATTTTTTTTTAATTTTTTTTATTTTATTTTTTTTTTTTTTTTACATCTATGCCTCTTTTAAAACAAAAATACTCTTTGCTGGGTAAATATTGAGTCATTGACATGAAAATTATTAACGTGAGTGATCAGGCTTGTTTCATAAACTTACTAGGAACATAGAAAGTAAGAAGGAGAAAGTAACTCTGAGGACAACCCTAGCCTATTTCATCAGTTAGCTTTGGCTAACTCCTAGTCTAGGACTCCAGTGACTCTCTTGCTGTTGAAATTTCTGCTTTCTTTATATTGGTGTCTCTGCCTTATGTTCAGTCATTCTTAGTCAGCCTTGATCTGGGCTGTGGTTGTAGACACTTTTCTTTTCTAAAAGAAAAATTTCTACCTCAATTTAGGAGGTTACCTCTTTAAAACAGTAGCCATTTCCTTCAATTTCATTCTTGCTAATAACTCCAAATTGCATTTGTCAGTTTGAATCATTAGTGAGTATGTATGTTCATACTAAGCTTTTGAATGAGACTATCACTTGAATAAAAGGGTGATAATATATAGCCTTGTCATACTCCTTTCCCAATTTTGAACCAGTCAGTTGTTCCATGTAAGGTTCTGTTGCTTTCTGGACTCACATACAGGTTTCTCAGGAAACATGTAAGGTGATCTGATGTTTTTATCTCTTTAAGAATTTTCCACAGTTTGTTGTGATCCACATAGCCAAAGGCTTTTACACAATGAAGCAGAAGTAGATGTTTTTTAGAATAATTCCCTTCCTTTCCCTATGATCCAATGAATGTTTTCAATTTGATCTTTGGTTCCTCTGCCTTTTTTAAACCCAGCTTGTACATCTGGAAGTTCTTGGTTCATGTACTGCTGAAGCATAGCTAGAAGGATCTTGAGTATATTACTAGCATGCAAAATGAGTGCAACTGTCCAGTAGTTTGAGCATTCTTTGGCACTAACCTTTTTAGGGATTGGAATGAAATCTGACGATTTCCAGTCCTATGGGCACTGCTGAGTTATCAAATTTACTGGCATATTGAGTGCAGCACTTGAACAGCATCATCTTTTAGGATTCGAAATAGCTCAGCTGGAATTGTATCACCTCCAGTAGCTTTGTTCCTAGTAATGCTTCCTAAGGCCCAGTTAACGTCACACTCCAGTATGTCTGACTCTAGATGAGTGACTATACCATTGTGGTTATCTGGGTCATTAGGACCTTTTTTGTATAGTTCTTGGCTCAGACGGTAAAGCGTCTGCCTACAATGTGGGAGACCCGGTTTCGATCCCTGGGTTGGAAAGATCTCCTGGAGAAGGAAATGGCAACCCACTCCAGTACTCTTGCCTGGAAAATCCCATGGACAGAGAAGCCTGATAGACTATAGTCTTTGGGGTCGCAAAGAGTTGGATACGACTGAGTGACTTCACTTTCACTTTTCTGTAAATTCTTCTTATTGTTTCCCTGGTGGCTCAGACAGTAAAGCATCTGCCTGCAATGCAGGAGACCCGGCTTTGATCCCTGGGTTGGGAAGATCCCTTGCAGAAGAAAATGGCAATGCACTCCAGTGCTCTTGCCTGGAAAATCCCATGAGCAGAGGAGCCTGATAAATTACAGTCCATGGGGTCACAAAGAGTCAGACATAAATGAGCCACTTCACTTTCCTTTCCTTTTTCTGTATACTCTTGCCACCTCTTCCCAATCTCTTCTATTAGGTCCTTATAGTTTCTGTCCCTTACCATGCCCTTCTTTGCATGAAATATTCCCTTGATATCCGTAACTTTCTTGAAGTGATCTCTAGTCTTTCCCAGTCTATTGTTTTTCTCTACTTCCTTGAACCGTTCATTGAAGAAGGCCTTCTTATGTCCTTTCTATTCTCTAGAACTTTGCATTCAGTTGGGTATATCTTTCTCTTCTTCTTTAGCTTTTCCCCTTTCTTCTTTCCTCAGTTATTTGTAAAGCCTCCTCAGACAACCATTTTGCCTTCTTGCATTTCTTTTTCTTGGGGATGGTTTTGGTCATCACCTCCTATACATTGATATGAACCTCTCTCCATAGTTCTTCAGACACTCTATCAGATCTAATCTCTTTAATCTACTCATCATCTCCACTGTATAATCATAAGGAATTTTATTTAGGTCATACCTGAATGGTCTAGTGGTTTTCCCTACTTTCTTCAATTTAAGTCTGAATTTTGCAAAAGAGAGCTGATTATCTGAGCCACAGTCAACTCCTGGTCTTGTTTTTGCCGACTATATAGAGCTTCTCCATCTTCAACTGCAAAGAATATATTAAGTTTGATTATATATGTAGAAGCATCTCTTTATGTTGTTAGAAAATGGTGGTTACTATGAACACTGTGTTCTCTTGACAAAACTCTGTTAGCCTTTGCCCTGCTTCATTTTGTACACCAAGGCCAAACTTGTCTGTAACTTCAGGTATCTCTTGACTTCCTACTTTTTTATTCCAATCACCCATGATGAAGAGGACATATTTTTTGTTGTTAGTTCTAGAAGGTCTTGTTGGTTTATTTAATATGTAAGTGGAGTACATCACATGTAATGCTGGGATGAATGAATCACAAGCTGGAATCAAGAGTTGCTGGAAGAAATAACAACCTCAGATATGCAGATGATACCACTCTAATGGCAGAAAGTGAAGAGGAACTAAAGAGCCTCTGAGGAAAGTTAAAGAGGAGAGCGGAAAAGCTGGCTTTAAGCTCAACATTCAGAAAGCTAAGATCATGGCATCCAGTCCCAACACTTCATGGCAAATAGATGGGGAAACTGTGAAAACCGTGGCTGACTTAATTTTTCTGGGCTCCAAAATCACTGCAGATGGTGACTGCAGCCATGAAATTAAAAGTCGCTTACTCCTTGGGAGGAAAGTTATGACCAACCTAGACAGCATTTTAAAAAGCACAGACATTACTTTGTCAACAAAGATCCGTCTAGTCAAGGCTATGGTTTTTCCAGTGGTCATGTATGGATGTGAGAGTTGGACTGTGAAGAAAGCTGAGTGCCGAAGAATTGATGCTTTTGAACTGTGGTGTTGGAGAAGACTCTTGAGAATCCCTTGGACTGCAAGGAGATCCAACCAGTCCATCCTAAAGGAGATCAGTCCTGAATATTCATTGTAAGGACTGATGCTGAAACTGAAACTGTAATACTTTGGCCACCTGATGCGAAGAGGTGGCCAAAGTGAAGTGATGGGACCAGATGCCATGATCTTAGTTTTCTGAATGTTGAGCTTAAAGGCAACTTTTTCACTCTCCTCTTTCACTTTCCTCAAGAGGTTCTTTAGTTCTTCACTTTCTGCCATTAGAGTGGTATCATCTGCATATCTGAGGCTGTTGATATTTCTTCCAGCAACTCTTCTTTCCAGCTTGTGATTTATTCATCCCAGCATTTCATATGAGGCCTCCAGAATTTGGCATGCTGAGGTTCATAGGGTCACAAAAAGTCAAACATAACTGAGTGACTGAACTAAAATGAAGTGGAAGCAGTGACAGATTTTATTTTCTTGTCTCCAAAATCACTTGGATAGTGACTGCAGGCATGAAATTAAATGACACTTCCTTCTTTGAAGGAAAGCTATGGAAAATCTAGACAGCATAATAAAAAGCAGAGACATCACTTTGCTGACACAAGTCTGTATAGTTAAAGCTATGGTTTTCCAGTAGTCATGTATGGATATGAGAGTTGGGCCATAAAAAAAGGCTAATCATAGAATTGATGCTTTTGAATTGTGCTGAAGAAGACTCTTGAGAGTCCCTTGATCTGCAAGATCAAACCAGTCAATCTTAAAGGAAATCAACACTGAATATTCATTGGAATGACTGATACTGAAGCTAAAGCTCCAATACTTTGGCCACCTGATGCAAAGAACCTACTTACTGGAAAATATCCTGATGCTGGGAAAGATTGAAGGAAAAAAGAGAAAAGGGTGGCCGATGATGAGACTGTAAGATATCATCAGCAACTTAATAGACATGAATTTGTGCAAACTCAAGGGGACAGTGAAGGTAGGAAGCCTGGTGCATTGAAGTCCATGGGGTCTCAAAGAGCTGGACATGACATATGACTGAACATACACAGAAATTGCTTCATAGACTTAAATTACAGATTTCAATGAAATGATAAGTTTTAAACTGTTTTTTAATAAGGTTTTCTAAATGAGTCTTCACTACTTAATGAAAATTTGAACCAAATGATCATATTTCTTGATATGAGACTGAATAAAATCTTAATAAATTCAAGCTATGTGAACTTCTTATTCTAGCCAGAAGCAGAGTAACAGGAACTAGATTATTATTGCACCTAAACCTATACAAAATATAAGGAATAATAGTTCCCAAGACATTGAGCATCAGGCAAGAAAGGACATTGGCCTTTGAGAAACAGGAGATAATGGAGTGAGCCGTATGACTGCCCTACTTTAATATTTATACAGTGGGATTGGAGAATCTGCGCAGAGACCAGAAGTGTCCCTGTTGAGGAGAATGAGATGAGGGTCTAGAATTCAACACAGCTAGATTTTATGGGGCAAAATACCAGAAAGGAGAGAGCTGCTCAGAGAAAGAACTTTGGAAACCTGCTGCGAATTCCCAGTAGTGTCCAACACATATCCTCAGCAGATTAGTGATTGTTGTTTAAATTTAAGAAGACTTTCCTTTTGGGCAGTTCAGGAAATTAATTGGCAAGGTTGGGAAGATTGCTCAGTCATTTCCAACTCTTTGAAAACTCGTCAACTGTAATCCATGGAATTCTCCAGACCAGAATACTGGACTGAATAGCCTTTCCCTTCTCCAGGAGATCTTCCCAACCCAGGGATCCAAAGCAGGTCTTCCAGATTGCGGAAGAGAAGCTAAAGGTAAAGGAGAAAAGGAAAGATATACCCACCTGAATGCGGAGTTCCAAAGAAGAGCAAGGAGAGATAAGAAAGTGTTCCTCAGTTTTCAGTGCAAAGAAAAAAAGGAAAACAATAAAATGGGAAAGGCTAGAGATCTCTTCAAGAAAATTAGAGATACCAAAGGAACATTTCACGCAAAGATGAGCACAATAAGGGACAGAAATGGTATGGACCTAACACAAGCAGAAGATATTAAGAAGGGATGGTAAGAATACACAGAAGAGCTGTACAAAAAAAGATCTTCATGACCCAGGTAGCCACAATGGTGTGATCACTCACCTAGAACCAGACATCCTGGAATGTGAAGTCAAGTGGGTCTTGGGAAGCATCACTATGAACAAAGCTAGTGGAGGTGATGGAATTCCAGTTGAGCTATTTCAAATCCTGAAAGATGATGCTGTGAAAGTGCTTCAGTCAGTAGGCCAGCAAATTTGGAAAACTCAGCAGTGACCAAAGGACTGGAAAAAGTCAGTTTTCACTCCAATCCCAAAGAAGGACAATGCCAAAAAATGTTCAAACTACTGCACAATTGCACTCATCTCACACGCTAGCAAAGTAATGCTCAAAATTCTCCAAAGCAGGCTTCAACAGTACATGAACTGTGAACTTCCAGATGTTCCAGCTGGATTTAGAAAAGGCAGAGGAGGCAGACATCAAATTGCAGACATCCACTGGATTATCGAAAAAGCAAGAGAGTTCCAGAGAAGCATCTACTTCTGCTTTATTGATTATGCCAAAGCTTTTGACTGTGTAGATCACAACATACTGTGGACAATTCTTTAAGAGATGAGAATATCAGACCACCTTACATGCCTCCTGAGAAATCTGTATGGAGATCAAGAAACAACAGTTAGAACCAGATATGGAACTACACATTGGTTACAGATTGGAAAAGGAATACATCAAGGCTATATATTATCATTCATGTCATTCATGCTTATTTAACGTCTATGCAGAATACATCATATGAAATGCCAGGCTGGATGAAGCACAAGGTGGAATCAACATTGCAGGGAGAAATAGCAATAACCTCAGATATGCAGATGATATCAACTTTATGGCAGAAAATGAGGAGGAACTAAAGAGTCTCTTGACGAAAGTGAAAGAGGAGAGTGAAAAAGTGTGCTTAAAACAACATTCAGAAAACTAAGATCATGGCTTCAGTCCCATCACTCATGGGAAACAGATGGGTAAACATTGGAAACAGTGACACACTTTATTTTCGGGGGCTCCAAAATCACTGCAGACGGTGACTGCAGCCATGAAAGGAAAAGACACTTGCTCCTTGGAAGAAAGTTATGACCAACTTAGATAGCATGTTGTAAAGCAGAGACATTACTTTGCCAACAAAGATCCTTGTAGTCAAAGCTAGTTTTTCCAGTAGTCATGTTTGGATCTGAGTGTTGGACTATAAAGAAAGCTGAACACCGAAGAATTGATGCTTTTGAACTGTGGTATTTGAGAAGACTCTTGAGAGTCCTTTGGAATGCAAAGAGTTCAAACCAGTCAGTCCTAAAGGAGATCAGTCCTGAATATTCGTTGGAAGGATGAATGTTGAAGCTGAAACTCCCATACTTTGGCCACCTGATATGAAGAACTTACTCATTGGAAAAGATCCTGATGTTGAGAAAGATTGAAGGCAGGAGGAGAAGGGGATGGCAGAGAATGAGATGGTTGGATGGCATCACTAACTCTATGGACGGGAGTTTGAGGAAGTTCTGTGAGCTGGTGATGGACAGAGATGCATTTGTCCTGCAGTCCATGGGGTCACAAAGAGTCGGACATGACTGAGTGACTGAGCTCAACTGAACTGAGTTCAGGAATTAAAACTAACCAAAAGGGTAATAGGGAAAGGGCCTTGGAACTCACACAATGTTGGTAAAATTGTTCTGTTCTCACCCACCAGAATGGAAAAGCCTCATAATTTGCTGGGCATCAGGGATTTAGGAGAGTTTTTCCACAGTATTCGGAATAGCTCAAGCCTAAACACTGCTCTAGTCCTACCTAACACAGCTTGAAAAAAGATGAGAAAGGATCTAAGTAATTTAACTGCTTCCAAGAATAAAACTCAAGAGTATTTATAGGAATACAAAGATATCCAGCACCAACAATTTAACATTCAATCAGCATTGCCTCTGGTACCGAATCAGTATTTTAGCATTGTTTTGAGAGGTAAAAAAAAAAAAAAAAAATAGAAACAATGGAATACATACATTAGGAAAATGGCTGACTAGAAAATGTCATATCCTTCAGTTCAGTTCAGTTCAGTCACTCAGTTGTGTCCGACTCTTAGCAACCCCATGAATTGCGGCATGCCAGGCCTCGCTGTCCATCACCAACTCCCAGAGTTCACTCAAACTCACATCCATCTAGTTGGTGATGCCATCCAGCCATCTCATCCTCTGTCGTCCTTTTCTCCTTCCGCCCCCAATCCCTCCCAGCATGAGTCTTTTCCAATGAGTCAACTCTTAGCATGAGGTGGCCAAAGTACTGGAGTTTCAGCTTTAGCATCATTCCTTCCGAAGAACACCCAGGGCTGATCTCCTTCAGAATGGACTGGTTGGATCTCACTGGTTGGATCTTGCAGTCCAAGGGACTCTCAAGAGTCTTCTCCAACACCACAGTTCAAAAGCATCAATTCTTCGGCACTCAGCTTTCTTAAGAAAAAATAAAATAAAGATATTGGAAAGAATTAGTTAAGCATATATGTATTCATCTAAAGAGATATTCATGATTTAAAGAATAAAAAAAATAAAAGCAAATTTCAGAGAAACCACAAAGTAAAAGTGTTAATTGCTCAGTTTTGTCCGACTCTGTGACGCCATAGAATGTAGCCTGCCAGGCTCTTCTGTCCATGGAACTCTCCAGGCTAGAATCCCTCTTCCAAGGATTCTTCCTAACCCAGGGAGGAAACCTAGGTCACCCACATTACAAACAAATTCTTTACTGTCTGAGCCACCAGACAAAATAAAAATGATGTGTTTTGTCTATATATTGTTTACTTATGAAAAACTGAGAAAAATAGAAAAAGAAATGGAAGAATATATAGCAGATTGTTAATATTTGTTGCCTGCGGAAATTTAACTGGAGTAGGTTGTACAGATGATATGCGTTTTTCTTTCATATAATTGAGTTGCTTTAATTGTAAAATAAGCATAATTTACCTTGTAGTTTCTCAAGTCTTAAAATATTTAATAGAAAAAATTAATGATGAAGACTATAGAGGGATATTAAATATTTTTATAATACAAAATGACAGTAGGAAAATATTAGTTTGACAATATGTTTTGAGTACAACTGTAAAAATAAGATATTCATGTGAATATAAAGACTAGTAAGAACTTCAGAGGCTCTTTTAAAGAATACTAAATTTATGTATACTTCCCCTCTTTGTTATGTCTGAATGTTTGTGGATAATAATAATAATACTACTCTTATGTAAAGCATGTAAAATATAGATTGATGCAGACAGTGTAGATGAGAAAATGTAAAAATGAAAGATATGAGCCTGGAGGGTTTNATATGAGCCTGGAGGGTTTATAAATTACTTTGTTTTTTCACTTTCCCCAAACTTTATGTAATATTGTACTGCCTTATTAAAAAAAAAAGTAAATAAAAATCCAACTTGGATTGCAAAGGAGTGCAAAAATATAATTCATGATGGGAAGGAAAATCAAAACTACCTCAGAAATTATATAGATGATGGAACTAATAGAAAAAATACAATGAAATAATTATTATAATGTTACCTCCTTTGTTCAAAACCTAGAAAGAAAATTTAAAGTGTAGTGTGTGGACATGAAGAATATATAAAAGATACAAATCAAGCTTTTAGAGATCACATATAACGTGCTGTGATTCATGGGGTTGCAAGGAGTCAGACATGACTGAGTGACTGAACTGAACTGAACTGATTCAATATATGAAATTTATTGTATACTGAATTGTATTGTATTGTATACTGTATACTGAAGTTTATAAGTATACTGAATGGTATTGCCAACAGATTATACATTGCAGGAGAAAGATTAGTTAACTTGAACACAGTTGAAAAAAGTATGGAAAGCAGAACACAAAGAAAAAAAATTTAAAGCACAATAAAATATCAGCGAGCTGTGGAACCACTTTAAGTGACTTAATGTGCAAATATGAAGTTGCTGAGTAATACTCCATTGTGTATATGAAGTGGAGGAGATAAATGAAGATGGGGTGCGGGAGAACAAACCATAGAAAACTATTGGAAGAAATACCAGCTGAAAAATTCTAAATCTGATTAAAACAGTAAATGTGTAAATGCAATAATTTCCATAAATCCCAAGTATAAGAAGTGTGAAGAAAAGTGTACTATGTCATACAATATTTAAATCGAGTGGTAGAGAGAAAATATGAAAGAGGCTAGAGGAAAAAACACATGATAGAGGAACATACAAAAGAATTATAGTTGATCCTTGAACAACTTGAGGGTGGGGTACTGACCCCGAATAGTTGAACATCTGAGTATTCTATCCCTGCCCCCAAAACAAAGGAATTGTTTGACAAATAAATCACCCAAGGGAAGAAAGCTGAATCTTTGGATAGAATCAGGACTCAGATCCTAGTTTTTTGGGATTCCATATATTGAACAGAAACTTGCCCCCACACTTAGTTAAAGATCTGTAAAATGAAAATACAGGTACAGTGTTTATTGGGAAAAAATATATGTTTGAATGGAACCTGACAGTTCAAACCTGTGTTGTTCAAGGGTCAACTGTATATAGATATGTGTATGAGGAGCAAAGATAAGAATGATAGCAGACCTCTCATTTTAAGCTACATAAACTACTAGACAGTAGAAAAACATCATCAAAATGCTGAAAAGAAACCAGTGTAATTAGTATTGAATTCTTTAACTAGTAAAAATATCTGTCGAGAAATGATGGTGAAATGCTTTTTCAAACCTACAAAAGCTGAAAGAATTCATCCTTATCCAACTGACCCGACAAGAAATGTTAAAAGAAGTCCTTCATATGCAGTGGAATGTTAGCCATAAAAAGGAGTGAAATCTTGCCATTTGTGGCAAAGATGAACCTTGAAGGCATTATGCTAAGTGAAGTGTCAGACAAATAATGTACGATTTCACTTCTATGTGGACTCTAAAAAAACAAAACAATGAACAAACAGTAAAAGAGAAGTATGCTTATAGATACAGGGGCTTCCCTGGTGGCTCAGAGGTTAAAGCGTCTGCTTGCAATGTGGGGAACCTGGGTTCTATCCCTGGGTCGGGAAGATCCCCTGGAGAAGGAAATGGCAACCCACTCCAGTGTTCTTGCCTGGAGAATCCCATGGATGGAGGAGCCTGGAGGGCTATAGTCCACGGGGTAGCAAAGAGTCGGACACGACTGAGCGACTTCACTTTCACTTTCACTATAGATACAGAAAACAAACAGATGATTGCCAGAGGGAAGTAGATGTGAGGGGAGGAAATAAATAGGTTAGGGAGATTAAGAGGTACATATTTCCATTCACAAAATAAATGAGTCATGGATATGAAATGTACAGTGTCAGATCTATATTCAATAACTACATAATAACTTTGTATAGTGATTGCTTGTAACCAGACTTATTGTAGTGATTAATTTGAAACATATAGCAATCATTGTGTTGTATACCAGGTGTGAAAATAATATTTTAGGTAAGTTATACCTTATACTTCAAAACAAAACAAATGTATAGTTAGTGAACTTGGGATGAACATGTACATACTGCTGAATTTAGAATGGATAGCCAACAAAAACCTACTGTATAGTATAAGGAACTCTGCTCTATGTTATGTTGCTGCCTGGATGGGAGTGGGAGTGGGGAGAATTGATACCTATATACATATGGCTGAATCTCTTTGCTGTTCACCTGAAACTATCACAACATTGTTAATCAACTATACTCCAGTACAAAAAAAAAAATGTTACAAAACAATAACAACAAAAACAGCCATTAAAAAAAAAACTCATAGAAAAAGAGCAGATTTGTGGTTATCAGAAGCAAAGTGTAGGGGGAGGGGTAATAAGATGAAGGCAGTCAAAGGTACATTTAAATCTACAAAATATTTAAGGAAAAAAATTCCACAAAGTTTACACAAAAATTTCGAAGGAAATGAAGAAAAATGGTATGATCATTTTATTTTTTTTTAACTTTAAATTTTATTATTATTGTTATTTCCCTACATTAAAATACTGTATTTGTTTTGCCATATATTGACATGCATTGGCCACAGGTGTACCCAACCTCCCAATGCCGAAGCCCCTTCCCACATCCCACCCCATATCTCCCTGGATCACCCTGT
>SJYF01001169.1:1981866-1994755 GCA_006410515.1 Procapra przewalskii
GTTTTTTTTTTTTTTTTTTTTGCTTCACAATTGGGATTCCTTTTCCTTTTCTGATTGTTATGGCTAGGACTTCTATTATTATGTTAAATAGAAGTGGCCAGAGTGAGGCTTCTTGTCTTGTTCTTGATTTTAGAGGAAAGGAAAGATTTTCAGCTTACCATTAGGCATGATGTCAGCTATGACTTTGTCATAAATGACCTTTATAATGTTGAGATACCAACTTTGCTGAGTTTTTTTTTTTTTAATCATGAATGGATGCTGAATTTTGCCAAATGATTTTTCTGTGTCTATTGAAATGATCATGTGATTTTTATCCTATATTTTGTTAATTTGAATGGCACACTGATTGATTTGCGAATATTGAGCCATCTTTGCAAACTTGAAATAAATTTCACTTCACCATGATATTTTATTCTTTATATGTATTGCTAGATTTGGTTTCTTAATATTGGCCTGTTGTTTTCCTTATCATAGTGCCTTTGTCTGGTTTTGGTATGAGGGTAATGATGGCCCCATACAATGAATTTGGGAGTGTTTCATCTTCAATATTTTGGGGATAGTTTGAAAATATTTTATAACTTGATAGCACCAGTTTGGATGCATGCATTTGTGTGTTTTATCATGTTTGAATTTTATGTAAAGTACTATAAACAGTTATTAATCTTAATCAGAGCATGCTGAAATATTTACGAGGAAATATACTGATGTCAGTGATTTACTTAGAAATACATCAAAAATAAGGTAGATTGATGGGTTGATATAGGATGGATATAAAATGAAGAAAATATAGTTGCATGTTAATGGTAGAATATTTGAATTTTACTGTACATGTAGAAAACTCCCCAATATAGTTTGACTCTCTCATATTTTAAGTGAGGGAAGTGAGGCTTGCTGCTAAGTCGCTTCAGTCTTGTGCGACTCTGTGCTACCCCATAGATGGCCGCCCATCAGGCACCTCCACCTCCCCTCCCTGGGATTCTCCAGGCAAGAACACTGGAGTGGGCTGCCATTTCCTTCTCCAGTGCATGAAAGTGAAAGTGAAAGTGAAGTCGCTCAGTCGTCTCTGACTCTTAGCGATCCCACAGACTGCAACCCACCAGGCTCCTCCGTCCCTCGGATTTTCCAGGCAAGAGTACTGGAGTGGGGTGCCATCACCTTCTCCGAAAGTGAGGCTTAGGGAAAAGGAAACTGAATCATTGACAGAGCAGCAATTAGAACCAAAAAGTCCTCAAAAACTGCTTCTGCAGCTTGTCTTTACAATCAAATTTGAGCATTTACCCCAAGATTTCTTTATTTAAATGTCAGAAAAAAATCATGAGTGTTATAAAAGATGGAAAAAAGGACATTCTATGGGATTACTGAGTCTCCTAGCATGGAGAAAATATCCTTCCTCTCTCCTTTTTATTTTTCATTCAGGCAGCATTGAAGCAATTTTTGCGCTTCTTTTAGTCTAGTGCATTAGAATCAATTGTGAATTTATATATTCTATGTTATTTATGGGCCATTTTTCATTCCATTTTATATTCACATAGAAATGAATGCACATGATATTTCTTGATCAATGTATTCCTTTGAAGGTATAGAAATGAAAGTAATTTCTTTAGAAAAGCTTCATGAACATTACATAGATTTTCCTAATGTCCCTTTTATGGCTTCCCTTGTAGCTCAGTGGCTAAAGAATCTGCCTGCAGTGCAGGAGACCCGGGTTCGATCCCTGGGTTTGGGAAGATGCCCTAGAGAAGGAAATGACAACCCACTCCAGTATCCTTGCCTGGAAAATCTCATGGACAAAAGAACCTGGTGAATTGCAGTCCATGGGGTCGCAAAGAGTTGGGCACGACTGAGCGACTAACACACACGCACATACAATGTACCTTTTGGCGGAAAAAAAAAATGCTTTGCCTCTGGTGGTTGACTGATACAAATCCTAATGTAGAACTGCTTAAAAATGACTTCTACTTTACTCATACTTTACTAGAACATTTAGAGGTAAGACTCTCTGAAGTCAACAACAACTTAATTTTCATTGTGACATTTTAAAATGTGAGATCGCAGGAAAGTTAGTCAAAATTTCTGAGTTTTTTCCCTCGGGTATAAAATAGGGATAATAATTGTACCTTACAGATTATGCTATTTAATAAAATCTATTATTGCAACTTTTATTAGTAGTAATCTTAGAATTTTCTGGTAAATGACTTATTCTTAACATTTTATGTTTTTATTTTATTTTATTTTACTTTTTATTTATAGCTGATATTCACTTTCTTTTTTTTTTAATTTTTATTATTATTGTTATTTCCCTACATTACAATACTGTATTTGTTTTCCCATACATTGACATGCATTGGCCACAGGTGTACCCAGTCTCCCAATGCAGAAGCCCCTTCCCACCTCCCATCCCATATCTCCCTGGATCACCCCGTGCGCCAGCCCCAAGGATCCTGTATCCTGTATTGAACATAGACTGGTGCTTCGTTTCTTACATGATAGTATACATGTTTCTATGCCATTCTCCCAAACCAACCCACCCACTCCCTCTCCCTCAGAGTCCAAAAGTCCGTTCTATACCTCTGTGTCACTTTCATAAGAGATTGTTCTTTGAGTGTTTACAGTATTTAAATCTTTCCTTGTCATGTCAATAAAACTTGCACACTGTAATTCTTATAGCTGTTTACACAGAAACATGAGTCACCTATACAGTACATTAAGATTGGGTTTACTTATTCCCTAACTCTGTTCTCCTATGAAAGATTTTGTTTGTTTGTTTGTTTCTTAGATCTTAATTACTGCTTTCTATTTTTCCACTTAAAATTTCAAAATTTAAGAATTATAAATTTAAACAACTCAAAATGTAAAGAATGTAAAATTTTAAAAGAGAAGTTAAAATTTCAATCATTAGTGTAACTTTCAAAAATTGCAGTGTAAAGGTGTTACTTTTCTCATTTTAAGTGGGTAAAAATCTTAATTGTAGTAAGCAACATTTCAGACTAATGAAAATGTTGGCTAGAATATATAAATAAATTTTATTCTAAAATGTAAAGTATTCATCCCAGCATGCATATAAGATAATAGTATATCATTTGAAGAAGAAACAAATGTCATAGTTATATTTACTACAGTTCACTAGTTGTATAATGCTTTCTTTGTGTATCATTTCAAATTCTTTTTTTAATACATGATATATCATAGTTTTTAAGGCAACAAAATCAGTTTATGGTATAGAGTCATAAAATTTGGAGCAATGGGAGGAAGCTTTGAGATCTTCTGAAATTCTAAATTAGTGTTTTTTAATCTTTATTTTTCAGGGAGTTTTACAAAATTACTAATGTCAGACTCCAGATGCATTAAATTAGAATCTCTGTGTATTTGGCATGAATAGTCCTAGTTTTCAAAAGCTCCCCTGGTGATTCAACCAAGATGTCAGTGTCAGAATCATCCATCTGTTTTTGTGTTTTGGGTTTTGGCAACATTTAGAAAGGAAACAGAAGTGCTCTAGCTCTTGGTGAAGTCATAGAGCTATTGCCTTCAGAACTGAAAAAGAATCTTGGTCTCCTCTTAAACAAGCTCTTTTCCCACTCCCCCACATTACTTTCCTCCGGTTACTCCAGGTTGTTTTTCTTAATGAGTTTGTGTGGTCCCCAAAACCCTTGGCAGAGACCTATCGTGTGCAGTTGGGCCTTGCCTTGACAGATGAGTCTCACGGGTATTATGCATTTGTATTTTCTGCAGCACTGGAGAGTGAGTGAAGGTATTAGCTTAGCCTCTATATACCTGAACTGAACTGGTCAAGCTGCTCCATAAATAGAAATATCTGTGGCTAGGAAAAAGTACAGTGCACTTTAAACTGGTTACTCTAAATTTTATATACTACATGTTTATTATACTAGTTTGATTTTGTTCAGTAATAACGTACTTTATGTGTAATAGACTAGTTTTAGTTATGGGACATTTAATAAGTTTAAAGATGGTACAATAAAAATAAATGTTTAAAATAATTGTACATATTTATATTAATTCTTATGATTGTCTTCTCATTTATAGACAATAATTCATATACTATCCACAGTTAATTGGCTTTCTGTGTATTTCAGAATATTTTAAATTATGGAGTTACAATATAGTCATGCCATTAAAGCCACTTTCCAAATGAATCACAATGTAGAAAATCTGTTTATAAACCTTTTATGATATATCCTTTGGTGACATATAGTTTATTCTAGGTTTTCATCACTATTTTTTGCTGTGGTGGAATGGTATATTCTTAGGTGACATGTGACCCAACATGGATTCAGGGATAGTGCCTATGAAGGCCTTGTTTAAAACACTCTGGATACTATTGTGCTTCTTTACTTCCAGACTGACCATTCCTCTAAGCAGTGGTGGGGCAATGCCTCAGCTGCTCGACCTTCTGAAGAATTCCAAGAAGCACTTGGAATTCTCATGATGGGAGGTCAGAGTCAGTGACTTCCTAGCAGAGATAGCTAAATCACTTCTGATTTAGCTCTGTATGAAGTCAACCATATAAAAGATTACTTCTAGTGGGTGGTGTTTGTCATCATCATACCTCAAAATCTTGCCTTTGACCTAAAATAAAACTTTAAAAGTGTTTCTCAGGTATTAATTCTTATGCCTTTTTCCTGAAAGCATTATACAAAGATATGTGTTTAATTTGTTATTTTCCTTGGGTCATCCATGGATATTTTTCATTCCATGAAAACACTACTTTAAGGAAGTTGGAGTTATTTTGAAAATGTTCATCATTGGTGGTTTAGAGAAACTTAGAAAGTCAAATTCTTTGTGGACTTTAAAGCTGATAATAAAATTTCTTTTGTTTATAAATTTAAAAAAAAAACAGAAAAAGCTGATAATAAATGTACCCATAAATATATAAGTGCTTGCTTTGTTTAGTCATGAAGCTGCAGCCAACTCTGTGACCCCATGGACTGCAGGATGCTAGGCTACCCTATCCTTCACTACTGCCTGGAGTTTGCTCAAACCCATGTCCACTGAGTCAGTGATGCTATCTAAATTTCTCATCCTCTGCTGCCACCTTCTCTGCTTGCCCTCAATCTTTCCCAGCATCAAGGTCTTTTCCAGTGTGTCGTCTCTTCACATCATGTGGCCAAAGTATTGGAAATTCAGTTGCAGATCTGTCCTTCCAATAAATATTCAGGCTTGGTTTCCTTTAGGATTGACTGGTTTAATCTCCTTGCTGTCCAAGGAACTCTCCAGCACAACTGAAAGCATCATTTCTTCAGTGTTCAGCCTTCTGTATGGTCTAACTGTCCCATCCATACATGACTACTGGAAAAGCCATTACTTTCACTATACGGAACTTTGGTGCCAAAGTGATGTCTCTTCTTTTTAATATGATGTCTAGGTTTGTCACAGTTTTCTTCCGAGGAGCAAGCATATTTCACTATTGTGGCTGCAGTCACCGTCAACGGTGATTTTTGGAGCCCAAGTATATAAAGTCTGTCACTCTTTCCACATTTTCCCCATCTATTAGCCATGGAGTGATGGGACTGGGTGCTGTGAGCTTCATTTTTTGAATGTTAAGTTCTAAACCCAGTTTTTCACTCTCCTCTTTCACCTTCATTAAGAAGCTCTTTAGTTTCTCTTTGCTTTCTGCCATTGCTGCTGCTTCTAAGTCGCTTCAGTCATATCTGACTGTGTGCGACCCCATAGACGGCAGCCTACCAGGCTCACCCGTCCCTGGGATTCTCCAGGCAAGATTACTGGAGTGGGTTGCCATTTCCTTCTCAGTGCATGAAAGTGAAAGTGAAGTCACTCAGTCGTGTACAACTCTTCACGACCCATGGACTGCAGCCTACCAGGCTCCTCCGTCCACGGGATTTTCCAGGCAAGAGTACTGGAGCGAGGTGCCATCGCCTTCTTTCTGCCGTTAGGGTGTTGTTCTCTGCATATTTGAGGTTATTGATATTGATATTTCCACTGTCAATCTTGATTCCAGCTTGTGGGTCATCCAGCCCAGGTTTCACATGATGTACTCTGCATACAAGTTAAATAAGCTGAATGAAAATAGACAGACTTGATGTACTCCTTTCCCAATTTTGAACCGGTCTGTTGTTCTATGTCTGCTTCTAACTATTGCTTCTTGTCCTGCATACAGGTTACAGGTTTTTCAGAAGACAAGTAAAGCGGTCTGGTATTTCCATCTTTCTAAGAATTTTCCACAGTTTGCTGTGATCCACACAGCCAAAGCCTTTAGCATAGTCAATGAAACAGAAGTAGATTAAAAAAAAAAAAATTCCATTGCTGTTTCTATGATCAGACAGATGTTGGCAATTTGATCACTGTCAATTTGTTCCTCTGTCTTTTTTAAATCCAGCTTTTACATTTGGAAGTTCTTGGTTCACTTAATGTTGAGGCCTAGCTTGAAAGATTTTGAGCATTTCCTTGCTAACATGTTAAATAAATGCACTTTGGTGGTGAACATTCTTTGGCATTGTCCTGCGTGGGATAGGAATGAAAACTGACCTTACCAGTCCTGTGGCCACTGCTGACTTTTCCAAATTTGCTGGCATATTTGGTGCAGCAATTTAACAACATCATCTTTTAGGATTTGAAATAGCTCAGCTAGGATTCCATCACCTCCACTAGCTTTGTTTGTAGTAATGCTTCCTAAGGCTCACTTAAATTTGCACTCCAGGTTGTCTGGATCTAGGTGAGTGACCACACCATTGTGATTATCTGGGTCACTAAGGCCTTTTTTTTGTTTTGTTTTGTATAGTTCTTGTGTGTATTCTTGTCACCTTTTCTAATCTCTTCTATTTTAATGGTCCAACCTGGAAGATTTCTGTCTTTGAGAAAAGTTTTAATTTTCTTATAACTTGAATATTTTTGTTGAGCATTGTTGTTCAGGAGAGAGATTTCTTTTAAGTGATGTTACTTGATGGACACAGGTTTGGGCAGACTCCAGGAGTTGGTGATGGACAGGGAGGCTTGGTGTGCTGCGGTTCGTGGGGTCACAAAGAGTCGGACATGAACTGAACTGAACTACATGAAATATCCACCATGTAGGAATTCCCAAAGATTTCTGAGTAAATTGTATCATAAAACACTTGATGTGTACAAATGGGTAATATGAATAGTAGAAATACTGTTCATTTTTGATAAATTACAGCAAACCTGGATTGGATTTTACCTTTAGGACAAAATAAAGAAGTTGTAATATGATGCTTCTTTGTTTTGCTATTCAGTCACTCAGCTATGTCAGAATCTCTGCGACCCCAAGGACTGCATGCAGTACACCAGGCTTCCCAGACCTTCACCATCTCCCGGGGCTTGCACAAACACATCCGTTAAGTCAGTGATGCCATCCAACCATAGCATCCTCTGTCATCTCTTCTCCTCCTGTCTTCAATCTTGCCCAGCATCAGAGTCTTTTCTAATGAATTGACTCTGCATTAGTTGGCCAAAATATTGGAGCTTCAGCTTCAGCATCAGTCCTTTTAATGAATATTCAGGACTGATCTCTTTTAGAATTGATAGGCTTGATCTCCTTGCAGTCCAAGGCACTCTCAAGAGTTTTCTTCAACACCACAGTTCAAAAACATCAATTCTTCAGCATTCAGCCTTCTGTATGGTCCAAGTCTCACATCCATACATGACTACTGGAAAAAGCATAGCTTTGACTAGGTGGATCAATGTCAGCAAAGCAGTGTCTCTGCTTTTTAATACACTGTCTAGGTTTGCCACAGCTTTTCTTCCAAGGAGGAGGCATCTTTTAATTTCATTGCTGCAGTCATCATCTGCAGTGATTTTAGAGCCCGGGAAAATAAAGTCTCCCACTGTTTCCCCATCTGTGGGCAATGAAGTGATGGGAGCGGATGCCATGATCTTAGATTTTTAAAGTATTGAGTTTTAAGCCAACTTTTGTACTCTCCTCTTTCACTTTCAGCAAGAGACTTTCTAGTTCTTCAAATTTTCTGTGATTAGGGTGGTGTCATTGTGTATCTGAGGTTACTGATATTTCTCCTAGCAATCTTGATTCCAGCTTGTGCCTAGCATTTTGCATGATGTATTCTATATAGAAATTAAATAAGCAGTGGGACGATATACAGCCTTGACATTCTCCTTTACCAGTTGGAAACAGTCTGTTTTCCTATGTCTGGTTCTAAGACCTGCATACAGTTTTCACAAGAGGCAGGTAAGGTGGTCTGGTATTCCCATCACTTTAAGAATTTTCCACAGTTTATTGTGGATCCACACAGTCAAAGACTTTGGTATAGTCAATAAAGCAGAAGTAGATACTTTTCTGGAACTCTCTTTCTTGTTCTATGATCCATCAGATGTTGGCAATTTGATCTCTGCTTTCTCTGTCTTTTCTAAATCCAGACTGAACATCTGGAAGTTCATGATTCAGATACAGGTGAAGCCTGACTTTTTGAATTTTGACTATTACTTTGCTAGCATGTAAGATGAGTGCAATTGGTGGTAGTTTGAACATTCTTTGACATTGCCTTTCTTTGGGATTGGAATGAAAATTGACCATTTCCAGTCCTATGGCCACTGCTGAGTTTTCCAAATTTGCTGGCATATTGAGTGCACCACTTTCAAGGTGAAAGGTTGTTGTTGAATCACGACGCCGGTATTCTTGGCTCCCGGAGGAGAAGAATTCAATCTGGGGCCAGAGACCAGGCTTGATCACTCAGAGCTTGTGTGTAATAAAGTTTTATTAAAGTATAAAGGAGATAGAGAAAGCTTCTGACATAGGCATCAGGAAAGAGTACCCCCTGCTAGTCTTAGCTGGATGTTATATAGTCACCAGCAGTCTGTTAATGAAAGAAAGGAATGTCTTAAAACTCAGAATGGCAGCAGACCCCTCACCCATAATATGCATTTTGGGATAATCTTGGCACCAAATGGTTCATCCTGGACCATAAAATGATTAACTTGAATCTTGAAGAAGGGCAGATCACCATACAAACAGTACATAGACTAGAGGAACAATATCTGAGTATAACATACTGGTTTGTCAAGTGGGTTCTGAGCCAAAAGGCAGAACCTACTTGAAGACAGAGTTTGGGGTAAATGCATAGTACATTAACATAGCTTAAGACAAACATTTCCATAAGGAAAAGGCATTGGTTATCTCTAGGTCTGAGAATAGTTAACTTCAAGAGAAACCTCCTTTTAAATTTGTATAGAGAAGGAAAAAATATCGCTAATTTCCTCCTGCCACTTGAGATAAAAATATCTGACGCTTGCAGGCTATTTCGTCATTTGGAGACCCCTGGCTTTGTTACCCTCTCAAAGGCATCATCTTCTAGGATTTGATAGCTTGACTGGAATTCTATCACCTCCACTAGCTTTGTTCATAATAATGCTTCCTAAGGCCCAGTTGACTTCAGACACCAGGATGTCTGGCTCTAGGTGAGTAATCACACCATCGTAGTTATCTATGTCATTATGTTCATTTTTGTATAGCTCTTCTGTGTATTCTGGCCATCCCTTATCTTCTGCTTCTGTTGGTCCATACCATTTCTGTTCTTTATTGTGTCCAGCTTTGCATGAATTGTTCCCTTGGTATCTCTAATTTTCTTGAAGAGATCTTTAGTCTTTCCCATTCTATTGTTTTCCTCTATTTCTTTGCATTGACCACTGAGGAAGGCTTTTTTTTTTTTTTAATTTCTCCTTACTATTTTTTTTGAACTCTGCATTCAAATCGGTGTATCTTTCCTTTTCCTCTTTGCCTTTAGCTTCTCTTCTTTCCTCAGGTATTTGTAAGACTTCCTCAGACAATCATTTTGCCTTTTTGCATTTGTTTTTCTTGGGGATGGTCTTGATCACTGCCTCCTGTATGAGGTCACAAACCTCTGTCCATAGTTCTTCAGGCACTCTATCAGATCTAATCCCTAGAATCTATTTCTCACTTCCACTGTATAATCATAAGGGATTTGATTTAGGTCATACCTGAATGGTCTAGTGGTTTTCCCTTCTTTCTTCAGTTTAAGTCTGAATTTTGCAGTAAGGATTTCATGATCTGAACCACAGTTACCTCCTGGTCTTGTTTTGGCTGACTGTATGGAGCTTCTCCATCATCGGCTGCAAAGAATATAATCAATTTGGTTTTGATATTGATCATCTGGTGATGTCCATGTGTAGAATCTTTTCTTATGTTGTTGAAAGAGGATGCTTGCTATAACCATTGTGTTTTCTTGGCAAAATTCTGTTAGCCTTTGCCCTTCCTCATTTTGTATTCCAAGGCCCAATTTGCCTGTTACTCCAGGTATCTCTTGACTTCCTACTTTTGCATTCCAGTCCCCTATAATGTAAAGGACATCTTTTTTGGTTTTAGTTCTAGAAGGTCTTGTAGGTATTCATAGAACTGTTCAACTTCAGGTTCTTCAGCATTACTGGTTGGGTCATAAACTTGGATTACTCTGATATTGAATGGTTTGCCCTGGGAACAAACAGATCATTCTATCGTTTTGAGATTGCACCTAAGTACTGCATTTTGGACTCTTTTGTTTATTATGAGGGCTACTCAATTTCTTCTAAGGGATTTTTGCTAACAATAGTAGATATAATGGTCACTTGAATTAAGTTAGCCCAGTCCAATTTATTTTAGTTCACTATTTCCTAAATCACTGATGTTCTGTCTTAACTTCTCGTTTGACCTCTTCAAATTTACCTTGGTTCATGGGCCTAACATTACAAGTTCCTATGCCATATTGTTGTTTAGAGCATTGGACTTTACTTCCATCACCAGTCACATCCACCACTGCACATTGATTTTGCTTTGGCTCCATCTCTTCATTCTTTCTGGAGTTATTTCTTCTTTCTTCTCCAGTAGAACATTGGGCACCTACCGACTTGGAGAGTTCATCTTTCAGTGTCATATGCTTTTGCCTTTTCATATAATTCATGGGTTTCTCCAGGCAAGAATACTGAAGTGGTTTTCCATTGCTTTTTCTAATGGACCACGTTTTGTCAGAACTCTCCACCATGGCCCGTCCATGTGACTAGTTTTCTGTGATTGTGGTTTTTCATTCTGTCTACCCTCTGATGGATAAGTGCCTACTCACCCCTCAAACTGAGCAAGCAACCCTTGCAGGCGAGCAGGCAGGCAGTGGCAGGCATGAGTGCACCCAGCTAGACACTACGTGGGTACCCCCTCATTATATAGAAGAAACAACAAAGTTCTATGGTAAGTGATTCATGTTGATGTATGGCGAAACCAACACAATATTGTAAAGTAATTAACCTCCAATTAAAATTAAAAAAAATTTATATTGAAAAAAAAAACAATGAAACAAAGCAAAAAAAAAAAAAAGATTCAAATTGTTTTCTAGTTTTCTCTCTGAATGCTTGCATCTAATTCTGATAAACACATTTGAACTGATATCAAAAATTAATGTTATATGTATTGCTACTTTCCTCCATTGAATCCCATCTATAACATATTAAAATAGTGAGAACTGGAAAGGCCATGGTACCTAAAGCAAAAAGCCCCAGGTGTAACTTGTTTCCCATAATCATTTTAATAGAATCAAGTTCTGTGAGCACCATCTCTGATTCCCTGCCCTACCTACCCTCCTAGCTTATTGTGAGGACCCAATGAGATGAAATACATAAAAGTACTATGTTAACTGCAACAACTGTGGAAAATCTGTTACTCTTTGGGCAAGATTTAGAGCAAAATATTTTAAATAATCTGGGTATTTTATCTAGCAACTTTAGAGAAGGTTGTCTTCCTTATGCAACTTTTATTTGAAAAACAGTAGAAGAGACTTCCCTGGTGGTCTAATGGTTAAGACTCTGCATTTCCAGTTCAGGAGGTGCAAGTTCCATCATTGGTTTGGGAACTAAGATCTCCTATGCCATGCGACATGCCTAAGAAATAAAACTATGAAAAAAGTAGTAAATCACACAGTAATTAATATATAGTGGACTGAAATTCATGGAATAACAACATCAAAATATCTACAAAAAGCAGCTTTAGCTGCCACAGCATATCCTAGAATCAGATTGTCTTTGTCTGCCCTCCATTCTCTCTCTCCCGTGTTTTAACTGCTCCACTTCCATCTTTCTTTCTCCACTGTTTTCTCTCCTAATTTTCCAGGTTGGCACTTTCCTCCTTGTCTCTTGATCTTAAGTTTTATACTCTGTGGACCCTCTTTGTCAGTATTACATCATGTGGACATCCTGGTAGGTTTTGTAGAAAACATTTGGGCACCTTTCCTTTGGTGTTCAAACATGAGTTTGAGCACTCTGGGAGATCAGAAGGACAGGGGAGCCTGGCGTGCTGCCAGCAATGGGGTCACAAAGAGTTGGACATGACTGAGTGACTGAACAACAGCAACAACAAGTAATACAAGATAGAGTTCTCAGCTCTGAACCAGAGAAAAGAGAGCAGTCTTTGGTCCCTGTGAGTAACAAAACCAGTCAGCTTTGCATCAACTGAGACAGTTCTGTGGTTTGAAATTCTTTAGTTGTATCTGTCCCTACCATTTACAATTGAAGAAAAATTTATTGGATCACACCAGGTTTAGAATGAAAACTCAGAGAAGCACAGAACCAGAAAGATAATGCATAAAAAAGAAAATAGGCCAAATTTGGGGGAAATTACAGAGAAACCTGAATTGTATAAACAGGATAGCAGTCAAAGGTGAATTTTTCAGTTGGTGATGAGTTCGACTGGAAGAAAAGTTATGGCCAACTTAGATAGTATATTCCAAAGCAGAGACATTACTTTGCCGACTAAGGTCCGTCTCTTCAAGGCTATGGTTTTTCCTGTGGTCATGTATGGATGTGAGAGTTTGCCTGTGAAGAAGGCTGAGTGCCGAAGAATTGATGCATTTGAACTGTGGTGTTGGAGAAGACTCTTGAGAGTCCCTTGGACTGCAAGGAGATCCAACCA
>SJYF01001169.1:1994789-2005142 GCA_006410515.1 Procapra przewalskii
TGGGATTTCTTTGGAAGGAATGATGCTAAAGCTGAAACTCCTGTACTTGGCCAACTCATGAGAAGAGTTGACTCATTGGAAAAGACTCTGATGCTGGGAGGGATTGGGGGCAGGAGGAGAAGGGGACGACAGAGGATGAGATGGCTGGATGGCATGACGGACTCGATGAATGTGAGTCTGAGTGAACTCCGGGAGATGGTGATGAACAGGGAGGCCTGGTGTGCTGCGATTCATGGGGTCGCAAAGAGTCGGACATGACTGAGCGACTGAACCGAACTTATTAGTTCTGAAGACTCTTGGATTAGAGAAAGAAAGAGAGAGCTTATCAGTTATACCAGAGTTACTGTGGTTTGTCAGGGCTGATTTCAGGAAAGCTGACTGGAGATCTAAAAGCTGGGGACAGTGAACATCAAGAACACTGAAAGAGAGAAAAAAGCTCAATTGCTCTTCATCCTGTTCATAGTGCTAATGGTCTTGCTGTTCACGCTGTCCTCTTGGCTGAACCCAGGGTGGGCAAGGCACAAGCTAAGAGGCCTGAAGAAGACACGAAGAGCCATAGGAACTGCAGGCAGATCTATTTTCTTCTGACTGGCACAGCAGCTATAGCAGCAGACATAATACAACATAAATGCACATAACCTCTCTCCTGGCTGACACAGCAGTCATAGCAGTATTCGTGCTATATTCTCTCCTCGCATGACTAATCCCACGGACACAGCCATGATGCAGGAGCTCATATATATGTCTACCTCACACAATCCATGGCCAAGTGAGTACCTCACAATGCGCATGTGCGCTGCTATAAAGATCTCAGCTGCTGCATAGTCATTATTTACAAAATGTGCGGCAAGAGAGCCTGAACACACCATCTTGGTAAATTTGCTCTCTCCTCACAGTCCACCCCTTCAGGGTCTCTCACCTCACATTTTATGCTCAATCCATCTTCTGAGATATTCCCTTGGCAAGTAACACTGATCCTTGAATTTACATTTTGCAATAGCAGTCGCTACAACAAACTGTTCCAAACAGTTCCATTCTCAATACACAGCAAAACCCAGCGCCAGGCATCATGTGGAACTCGTGCTGCAGTCCTTGCCCTCACAGGGCTAGAAGAGCCACCCACTGCATGTGGCATGCCTTTGGCTTCCATGTCCAAGTCCAGTCCACCATCTGTCCTTGTGAGATTGCAGGAAAGCCTCCACAGGGGCAACTCTGCTCCTGCAGAATTTTTATTAAGGGCCCTCAAAACCCCTCACAATCTCAGGGCCCACCCCTTCAGGAAGATTTTGTGGCATTCACAGTTCATCAACATGTTTACACTTTTCTAAATCTGAGGACCCAGCCTTTATAGTACACTGTCTCCGTCATACGGCAGACTTTACAGTACACTGTTCTACTAGACCTACATCATAGGACACCACACAAGTCACCCCATCTTTGCATCTGTGTCACCTGGGTGGGGCCTTTACCAGCTCGGGCCCCCTTTCGGATCTTCACACTTCCAAAATAGTATCTCAAATGCTGTCCCTCTACTTCTCTCCGTAAAGACTTGCAAAACCTCCACAGGTACCAGGTCCACCCCTGTGTCCCAAAGTCACAAAAGCCAAGCTGCCAAGGGTTCTCCTTGCATTTGCCCAAACTGCTTACCCAAGTTAACCAACTCCATCTGAGTTTATGGTCAATATGTTGTGATCTCACATTGGGGGCCCCTTGAGGATGTCCCCCCGTGAGCCACAAACTGTTGATGCTTCAGTTTCTGTTGCACAATGGACCTCACTGCCAAGGAGGAACCCACAGTCTCATAACGTTCATCATCTCCATCACTCACTGCCTTGCTGTCAGAGATGCTGGGTTCGTCAGAGTCACGGGGCTCTTGCTCTAATGCCAATATACATTGTTCTAGTTTTTCCAAGTGTCTCTGCCCATTGAACACTGTACTGCATCACAGAGAGCACTATCCATATTCGCCTTCAAGGCAGTCAGGGTAATCCACCCCATGGTGCCAGGGGCAGTCCTTGCTCCTCGTTTGGCAAATGGTAACTCATGGTCTGTAATGCCCTTTCATGCTATCCACTGACCCATCCACTACCTCCCAGTTTCCCATCAGAGCCCACACTGAGAGGATCGTGGCCACATGGTACCACATGCTATATGTTGGCCGCTGGCTTCCTCCATCCAGTAGAGCCTCAGCTCCTCCACCTGCTGGTTATCCTGCTGACCACACCAGTTGTATCACTCTTCATCCTGTTCACAGCACCAGTTGTCTGGCTGTTCACACTGTCTGCACTGTTCACTGAATCCAGGGTAGGGAAGGCACAAGCTAAGGGGCTGGAAACAGAGGAAAAGAGCCATAGGAACTGCAGACGCATTTATTCTCTTCTAGCTGGCACAGCAGCTGTAACAGCAGACATAAACATAACACAATGTAACTGCACACAACCTCTGTCCTGGGTGAGCAGCAGCCATAACAATATTCTCTCCTGGCTGACTCTGCAGCCGAAGCAGTATTCATGCTATATTCCCTCCTCTCATGGCTGACTCAATGGGGATAGCCATGACACAGCAGTAATACCACCGCTTTCTTAGGTGGGACTCTTATATACTTGTACCTCACATAGTCCTTGACCAAGTGAGTACCTTGTGACATGCGTGCACAGTGCTATAAACAATCTCAGCTGTTACACTGTTTACAACTACAAAACATGGGGTGAGAGAGCCTGAAGACACCATTTTGGCCAATTTGCTCTCTCCCCACAAAAGCCAAAAGTGAATGGGTAGCAGGAGGTAAGGAACTCATTTATCTTGGCATTTATAGTTTAAACATCATAAATTTAAGAAGAGTATCTGTTTTAAAACTATTTAAACTTATTAGCATAAATATTCTTGTGATTCTTTGTTATTGGCTGTTTCTAAAGCCTGCAACTGAAAGAACAGTTTAAAAAGCTCAATATTTCCATGAACGTTGTTTTGGAAAAGGCAATGGCACCCCACTCCAGTACTCTTGCCTGGAAAATCCTTACCATGCTGTAATTACCTTGAAGCAGAAAATTGGATTGCTTTTTCTCCCTTGTTCTCTTTTCTTCGTTTCTTATAGTCATCCTTTTCCTTCCCTGTCTTGATCTTCCTCTTTCTTCCATTGTTTCTGCTTCAGTTCTCCCACCCCAAGATTTTAGAATAATTTCTTTTTTTTTAAGATTGATTTATTTGTCTTATTTTTTGGCTGTGCTGGGTCTTTGTTGCTGCACACAGGCTTTCTTTAGTTGTGACGAGTGGGGTCTGCTCTCTAGTTGTACGGGCTTCTCATTGTGATGCTCCTCTTGTTGTGAAGTACAGGCTCTAGGGTGTGCAGGCTTCTGTAGTTGTAGAACGTGGGCTCAGTAGTCGTAGCCTGAGGGCTCTAGAGTGCTGGCTCAGTAGTTGTGGTGCATAGACTAGTTGCTCTGTGGCATGTGGGATCTTCTTGGACTGGGGGTTGAACTCATGTCTCTTGCATTGCATGGCATTGCAAGGGGAATTCTTAACCACCAGACTGTTTAACCACTAAGGAAACCCCTAGAATGATTTCTTTAGATTTGTAAGTCATCATTGGACAATAGGCCATCTCACAATATTTTTCTCAAACCTATCAACCATGGTGGTGGTAGCTTAGTTGCTAAGTCGTGTCCAACTCTTGCGACCCCATGGACTATAGCTCACCAGGCTTCTCTGCCCATGGAATTTCCCAGGCAAGAATACCAGAGTGCATTGCCATTTCTTTTTCAGAGGATCTTCCTGACCCAGGGATGGAACCCGCATCTCCTGCCTTGCAGGTAGATTCTTTACTGCTAAAGTCATCAGGGCCACTATAAACTCAAAGGGGATTACTGTGCCACAGCGAATTTTTCAGTGTTCCCTGCTGCATAAAGAAATTAATGTTGACAGAGACAAAACAGTTTAGGAAGCAGAGCATTACTTCGCTAATCTGGGCTATTTGTTAGTATTGTCTTATGATTTTCAAAATTTATACCTGTGTAAAAACTGGAAATTTTGGAATGTGATCTTTAGAGAGAGGCTGCTCTTCTCTAAGGGTAGCCAGCACAGGATTTGAGGACTGACTTCTGGTCAACTGACATTCAATTGACATTCCTTCTATTGCCTGATTTTCTTCATTTGAAAGATTCTCTAGCTACTGTAGTGTACCTCTGTTTCTCAGGTAGGAATATCATCAACTAACTTGTCTTTGAATAAATTATAAAGAAGAGTATCTTCTGAGCAGAATAATTACACAAAGAGACCTTTCCTTTCAAGTGTGACTACCCATGGTGCCATGACAGAGTCAGGAACTGGAAGCCAGACCCCCAGAACCCCCAGCCAGATCGCTGAACTTGCCGACTCTGTTATTTCACTAACTTTGCAATATTGGAACCTTATGGCGTATACAATTGAGCAGCTACAGTTTTGGACTCTTATTAAATCATATAAGGCCTTATTGCATTAGATGAATGGAGAATACTAGGTTCATGCTATTCTTTTTAAAATAAATTCCAGATTCTTTATCAAAATAAAAAGTCATAGCTCTGGCCATTGACTATTCATGTTTGATATTACAGTTTTGAAATGTAAATTTGATGTTATACTACCTTTTTAGAATGGTGGCTCAGATGATAAAGAATCTGCCTGCAATCCAGGAGACCTGGGTTCTATCTCTGAGTTGGCAAGATCCCTCGGAAAAGGGAATGGATACCCATTCCTGTATTTTTGCATGGAGAATCCCATGGACAGAGGAGCTTGGTGGTCTACAGTCCATGGAGTCGCAAAGAATCAGACATGACTAAGCGACTAATCACACAGAGTGGAACTCTAACTGCTGAGGCTCCCTTTAAAAGTTAAAAAATAAAAATAAAAAACAAGTATTCAAAAATCCCAATTGTAAACTTTTGCGACTATGAAGGAAGCCATGGTTTTTTGGTAAGTAGATATTAAAATCAAATGAAGGATATTTGCTTACTCTTTCACAAATTTTTACATTCCTTTTATTCCTTAGACTGTGTTTTATAGAAATAGTGAATATGTGTTTCTTAGCCAGGCAAAGACCTTTAAGCAAGTTTAAAGTAAAACTAAAATTAAAATGATGAAGATTATCTCTAGCATGCGTTGTGTGTTTAATTCCCTTTAAAACTGGAAACTTTAGCTAGATTTTTTTTTCCTTTGCTCTAGCTATTGCATTGAGAGCCATAGACTAAGTGACAACATCATCGTTTTTAATAAAACGAATTAATAAAATGTAAGAGGATTAAGCATTTTAGATTCTGGCTTCTATGTTTAATATAAAAGTATTGGTTTGAAGCCAATACATGCTAATTTATTGGCACTTTGCTTAAAGTAGTGTAGAAGATTACCTCCTCTGAGATTGTTCAACTGGGGCAGTCATTCTTAGTCAAGGAGCAATTTTGCTCCCAGGGGAATTTGACAATATCTGGAAATATTTTTGGTTGTCACAGTTGGAGAGGTGGGTTGCTATAGGCATCTAAGGAATAGAAGGCAGAGATGCTGCTAACTATTGTACCATGCATAGGAGAGCCCCCAACAAAGGAATAACAAGTCCAAAGTTTCAACAGTGTCAAGGTTGAGAAACATGAGTCTAGGAGTGTTTATACTTTGTCTCTCTCCTTATTGCTTTCCTTTTTCTTTTTCCATTCCTCTTACTTAAATAGGTATGTGTAGCTTGGTGGAGACTGGTAGGTGTCTGTCTATGTTGTACTAAATGTAGTCTTTTAATAATTATTTCGTAAGTTGTGGGTTGTACAGAGTGACAAGGGGGTCAGGAGTTCTGTACTTGGTTGTATGAACTAGGACATGTCACCTACATTCTTTCATTTCTTTAACAGTCAGAACTGAATGAGATCTAAGGTTTCTTCTAGCCAACAAAGTCCAAATAGTTTGACTAAATCATTTATTCAACCTTACATAAGCCCCACCTTGTGTAAAAATGGAGACCTAAGTGCTCTGAGTGAACTGGTACAGAAGATCAGAAGATATAGCTTCTGGAGAAGAGAAGCAGACATGTTTTTAAAAAAAATTTGGATGTGTTGTTTCTGGTTCTTCTGCACCACAGTTCACAACTTTAATAATGAAACAGAAGATTAGGCACAAATTAAGGCAAGTATAGTGGCAGAGAGGGGACCCTTCTCCCTCCCAAGTTGCTTTTGAAATAATTTAGAATTTTAATAACTCCTTTGGGACAATGGACTTGGGTAATGAAAACAGCTGGTTTAATTCATAAATGCAGGCAAGCCAGATGCATTGTCATCCCATTCATCTCTCCTAAAACAGAGAATATCATGACAAAAATAGTGCCAAGGTTTCTGCCACATGGACCACAGTCAGCACGAGGTTTTGGTGTGATAACGAAACACTGATCAGCAGTGCTGAACTAGTGGTCCTCAGCTTGGTCTAAGCCACCACACATTCAATTTTCTTTTGCAGCTGTGAAAATCAGTATCTCCCCTTAGAGTATGTCATAAAAAGAAATGAGAGTATTCTGAGGGAAACTGATATTTTAATAGCTATAAGAAAGCAGAAAATTTTTGCATGAGTTTTCACTCAGCAAATATGACTTTTCTTGGGAGAAAGGAGCTTGAGTTGAGTAACTCATTTGGCTACTTTACTTTGTAAGTATTCAGATATAAAAAGAAGTCATATAATAGATATAGCAGTGAATGGAGAGTTCAGAGAACCTGTCATCTCTTCCCAGTCAAGTAGCTGACATTCTGTTACACTTAATTTCTTGATATCTAAATTTCTCCTAGAAATAAATGCTATAATGCATGCTGATCATAGCTCAGGAGTATTCAAGAACAAATGTCTATCGAGTGTTTGAAAAGAACAAGATTCTACTTTACAAATGTTTTTTTTTTAATTTAATTTTAGTGCTCAATTTGTTTTTATTTGTTCCAAAGTTTTATTATAAAACTTTTCAAACACACAGCAAAATTGAAAAAAAATTACAGTAAACCTCTATATACCTACCTCCTAGGATATACTATCAACATTTTTTTTAATTTTACTTTATTTTACTTTATAATATGGTATTGGTTTTGCCATACATCAACATGAATCCACCATGGGTTGTGGCAGATATATTTATATATATTTATCCATCCTTCAAACTCTTTCAAAAAAAAAGATGGATCAATGAATGGACAAATAAGTATTTTTTCACACTTGATATCAGTTAGTTACCTGTTTGATTAAGTTGTAAGTAGTATGACATTTGGCAACCTCTTTTTTTTTTTCTTATGAGAATGTAAATTCATGATTAGCTCCTCATTATGAATGTTACAACTTCACTTAAACTAATAAATATTCCAGAAAAGAATTGACTTGGATGAAGGTGAATCAGTACAACTTTACTAACTGGGCCACTAAATTAAGCCAATACTTTTAAATCTGTATTGACCATCCTAAGTGTGTCTTCTGAGATTTAAAATATTTTGAGTTCCTAAAGAATATTATGATGCCATAGATGCATGTTTTTTATGGATTTTATTAGATTTTTAAAATAATAAATTAAATTATAAATACTTAATAATAGAAAATATAAACTTCTGAAACCAACACTAACAAAAGATGTCCGTTTCATCACATAAGACTGGAATGTAAAAGTGGGAAGTCAAGAGATACGTGGAGTAACAGGGAAGTTTGGCCTCGGAGTACAAAATGAACAAAGGCAATGGCTAAGAGAATTTTGCCCACAGAACACAGTGGTCATAGCAAACGCCCTCTTCAAACAACACAAGGGAAAACTCTACACATGGACATCACCAAATGGTCAATACCAAAATCAGATTGATCACTTTCTTTGCAGCCAAAGATGGGGAAACTCTATGCAGTCAGTAAAAACAAGCCTGGGAGCTTTCTGTGGCTCAGACCATGAACTCCTTATTGCAAAATTCAGACTTAAACTGAAGAAAGTAGGGAAAACCACTAGACCATTCAAGTATGACCTAAATAAAATTCCTTAAAATTATACAGTGAAAGTGACAAAAAGATGAAAGGAATTAGAACATCTGAGAGTGCCTGAAGAACTATGTACAGAGGTTTGTGACATTGTAACAGGAACCATTGATGAAGACCATCCTCAATAAAAAGAAATGCAGAAAAGCAAAATGATTGTCTGAGGAGGCCTTACAAATACCTGAGGAAAAAAGACAAGCAAAAGGCAAAGAAGAAAAGGAAAGATATATTCATCTGAATTCAGAGTTCCAAAGAATAGCAAGGAGAGATAAAAAGGTCTTTGTTTATCATATTATTTTCCTACTTCTGTTTATGCTTTTGATTTCCATAATAAAAAGTTAAAAAAATATTTCCCAAAAAAAAGAAAGTCTTTCTCAGTGATCGCAAAGAAACAAAGGTAAACAATAGAATGGGAAAGTCTAGAGATCTCTTCAAGAAATTAGATATACTGAGGGAACATCTCAGGCAAAGATGGGCACAATAAAGGACAGAAACGGCATGGACCTAACAGAAGCAGAAGACAATAAAAAGAGGTGGCAGGAATGCAGAGAAGAACTATATGAAAAGGATTTTAATGATCCAGATAACCATGATGAGATGATCACTTACCTAGAGCCCGACATCCTGGAGTCCAAAGTCATGTGGGCCTTTGGAAGCATCACTATGAAGAAACCTAGTGGAGGTGATGGAATTCCAGTTGAACTATTTCAAATCCCAGAAGATGATGCTGTGAAAGTGCTGCACTCAATATGCCAGCAAATTTGGAAAACTCAGCAGTGGCCACAGGACAGCAAAAGGTCAGTTTACATTCCAATCCCAAAGGAAGGCAATGCCAAAGAATGTTCAAACTATCACACAGTTACTCTCTTCTTACACGCTAGTGAAGTACTGCTCAAAATTCAAGCTGGATTTAGAAAAGGCAGAGGAACTAGAGATGACATTGCCTACATCTGTTGGATCATCGAAAAAGAAAGAGAGTTCCAGAAAAAAAAAAATACTTCTGCTTTATTGACTATGTGATAGACTTTGACTGTGTGGCTCACAACAAAATGGAAAATTCTTCAAGAGATGGGAATACTAGACCACCTTACCTGCCTCCTGAGAAATCTGTATGCAGGTCAAGGAACAATTAGAACTGGACATGGAAGAACAGACTGTTTCCAACTTGGAAACGAGTACATCTAGGCTGTATATTGTTACCCTGCTTATTTAACTTATATGCAGAGTACATCATGCAAAATTGAAGAATGCAGAAAGCACAAGCTGGAGTCAAGATTGCTGGGAGAAATATCAATAACCTTAGATATGCAGATGACACCATCCTAATGGCAGAAAGCTAAAAGGAACTGAAGAGCCTCTTGATGAAAGTGAAAGAGGAAAGTGAAAATGCTGGCTTAAAACTCAACATTCAAAAAACCAAGATCATGGCATCCAGTCTCATTAATTCATGGTAAATACAAAAAGAAATAATGGAAACAGTGCCAGACTTTCTTATCTTTGGCTGCAAAATCATTGCAGATGGTGACTGCAGCCTTGAAATCCAAAGATACTTGCTCCTTGGAAGAAAAGCTATGACAAACCTAGACAAATTTAGCATATTTTAAAGCAGAGACATTACTTTGCTGATAAAGTTCTGTGTAGTCAAAGCTATGGTTTTCCCAATAGTCATGTATGGATTTGACAGGTGGACCATAAAGAAAGCTGAGTGCCAAGGAACTGATGCTTTTGAGCTGTGGTGTTGGCGAAGACTCTTGAGAGTCCTTTGGACTGCAAGGAGATCAAAGCAGTCAATCCTAAAAGAAATCAGTCCTGAATATTCATTGGAAGGACTGATGCTGAAGCTGAAGTTCCAACACTTTGGCCAACTAATTCATTTGAAAAGACCCTGATGCTGAGCAAGATTGAAGGCTTGAGGAGAAGAGGGTCAACACAGGATGAGGTGGTTGGATAACATCACCAACTCACTGGACATTAGTTTGAGCAAGCTCCAAGAGTTGGTGATGAATAGGGAAGCCTGGCATGTTGCAGACCACGGAGTCTCAAAGAGTCGGATACAACTGAGTGACAGAACAGAACTGAACTGAACTGAATCATCTGTGTGCTTAAGAGATAGTCACACACATTCATTTATATGTAAGCTATTACAGTGAAGATGAAGTATTGGGTTGGCCATAAATTTGGTTCCAGTTTTTCTATAATATCTTACAGAAAAAAACCGCTAGAAATTTTTGGCTAATCCAATCTTTGCAACAGAGAATTTATGGCCCATAAAAACTAAAATAAAATATTTATAATCTATCTCTTTATAGAAAATGTATGCTGACCCTTGTTTTCAAGAAATAGTTTCTCCTAGGGTCC
>SJYF01001169.1:2013455-2025633 GCA_006410515.1 Procapra przewalskii
AACTATTTTAGACAGACATTCCTAAAGAATAATTATTCTTAATAAAATTTATCTAAAAGCTCTTGTCTCGTTTATATTTTCTTTTCTTAAAAAATTCTTTCCATTGTTTCTTTACTTGTGGACAAATTTACAATGTATATAACAAGATTTTATTTAACTTATATTAAACCTAGATGCAATAAAAGTATTACACATAATGTTGATAACTATAAAAACATGTCCATATTAATTAGATCAACAAACTTAAACATCAATACCAGGTATTAATTTAATATCAAATATTTCTCAGTTCACATGAACCTGAAATTCATCTAGCTTAATTTTGCTCACATTTAAATTGTTTGACTTGTAAGGGCTTACTTTTCTTTAGGCCAATTAGATTAGTTTCAGTTCAGTTCAGTTGCTCAGTCTTGTCCATCTCTTTGTGACCCCATGAACTGCACCACACCATTCCTCCCTGTCCATCACCAACTCCCAGAGTTCACCCAAACTCATGTCCATCGAGTCGGTGATGCCATCCAGCCATCTCATCCTCTGTTCTCCTCCTGTCCCCAATCCCTCCCAGCATCAGAGTCTTTTTCAGTGAGTCTACTCTTCACATGAGGTAGCCAAAGTACTGGAGTTTCAGCTTTAGCATCATTCCTTCCTAAGAAAGGACTCTTTAGTTCTTCTTCATTTTCTTCCATAAAGGTGGTGTCACCTGCATTTCTGAGGTTATTGATATTTCTCCTGGCAATCTTGATTCCAGTTTGTGCTTCCGCCAACTCAGCATTTCTCATGATGTACTCTGCATGTAAATTAAATAAGCAAGATGACAATATACAGCCATGATGTACTCCTTTTCCTATTTGGAACCACCAGTCTGTTGTTCCATGTCCAGTTCTAACTGTTGCTTCTTGACCTGCATACAGGTTTCTGAAGAGGCAGGTCGGGTGGTCTGGTATGCCCATCTCTTTCAAAATTTTCCACAGTTTATTGTGATCCACACAGCCAAAGCCTTTGGCATAGTCAATAAAGCAGAAATAGAATTTTTTCTAGAACTCTCTTGATTTTAGTTTCAAGCAATTAATTGTTGGTTTCCTGCAAAGAAGTTTCTATATAATTTCCTCTGGATATCAATCAAAGGAAGCATTCCTTTCAGTCTGTTTGATCTTATGGCTGAAATTTTCTAACGGTGGGCAGAAAAATATCAAATTTAGTATATGAGAAGAACCCCCTTTTGGACATTTTAGGTTGAGATCTCCTTTAATTTATTTTTCCCAGTAAGTAGGTACTTGCAAGTATGAGTTTTGTGCTTGCACATAGCCCTGGCTGGAGTGTTAATTACTGGCCGACTTTCTGATGCCCTTTGACTGTGTGTTTGAGAGGCTCTGTTTTCCATTTAAAGTTGACTTTGTCAGGGATAAAGTTCACTAGTGAAATTGTGCGGTGGACCAGTGTGCTACTTGTGAGCTTAAATCCTCTAGGCATCACTCCAGAGTTATTTCAGCCTCTTATATGTCTGAGTTTCTCCCTTTGGTGGTCTAAGACCATGGCAGGTGCTGAAACTGCTGAATGACCAATTCTTATTTGTGACTCTGGTACAAGAGTTTTAATTAAGGAGTGGGATTTCTTAATGAGAACCCTGCACAATTTGAAGACTGTTTTCACCACTCCCATAAATTTCCCAGTTGTCTGAGAAAGCCATAATCAGCCAGGAAGACTCTTGTCCCTTTCTTTGGAACAAAGTTCACATGTAATGTCTTCACTTTTTATCCCAACCAATTATATTAAGACATGTGAACTGAGGAAAAACATCAAATCAGCCTCTTGCCTAACCACTCATCACAGGCCTCTCAGTCTCCTACAACTGAAAAAGACCTAGTATCTTTCAACCAGATCTCCCCTAGTATCTTTAGTTGGATGGGTTTCCCCAGTATGTTGCAACTGAGTCACTCACCCAAGTATCTTCAACTGAGTTCCACACAGTATCTTTCAACTAGAAGGGGACAGATGCCTGCTTATGCATACATACTAAGCTGCTTTAGTTGTGTCCAACTCTTTGCAATCCCATAGACTGTAGCCCACAATGCTCCTCTCCCCATAGGACTCTCCAGGAAAGAATCCTGGTGTGGGTTGCCATGCCTTCCTCTCAGATACCTGTTGCTGCTGCTGCTTAGTCACTGCAGTTGTGTTTGACTCTGCAACCTTATAGACTGCAGCCTGCGAGGCTCCCCTGTCTATGGGATTCTCTAGACAAGAATACTAAAGTGGGTTGCCATGCCCTCCTCCAGGAGAGCTTCCCAACTCAGGGACTGAACCTGGTCTTCTGCATTGCAGGAAGATTCTTTACCACTAAGCCAGGAGGAAAGACCCTCAAGTACCTGCTATATACTGCCAAATAAAACTCAGGATTATCAAATATGGGAGATACCAGAACCAAATTTGTCTGGACTTTGCTGGGAGGTGGATAGGTGGAAGGGTCCTCTGCTGGTACCAAGGATCCTGTTCCTTGTAGAGCTCAGGCAAAGGAGAGAAATCTGCTCTGGGCCCCTTCTTTGTAGTCACCATAAAATTTTGACTTCAAAAATATGCAATGTGAGAGTTTTGAATCAATAATAAATAATAAACAATAATAGAAAATATTTATAATGTGTTTATTCTGTGTTAGATACTGTTCTAAGTAATTTTAGATTTCTTTCTTCAGTAACCCTTTGAAATAGGATAATTATTATCCTTATTGTATAGATGAGATTGTTTAGTCATGAATACAATTGAATAATTTAACTTATAAGAAAGACAACAAATAAAATATCATTTATAACATATTTCATGAGTTTATTATTACAAAGAATAGTTAAATTTCTGTGAGACTGTAAAGCCAAGGCATGTATTCCATGCCATTTCTATTCCATGAAAAAAATATTAAGAATGTTGGAGAACAGTTTTAATAACATGGGCAAATTGAATAGTAATTTGGTAGTTTGGTTCTGAGCTTAATTTTCTTAAACTTCTAAATTTATTGTTTTATACAGTTAGGTTTCTGTTGGGTTTATTTTTCCTTTCCTTCAAAGTTAACACATTCAAATGAGTGCATATTTGAGTCCACTTCATATGACTGGCTTCATACTCTGGAGGGAAGAGCTTTCCACTCAGCAGTTCATTCTGAGATACTATATTACTCAAAGAGGAAGTGACTTGAGGCAAAGACAGGTTCTTAGCTGGTGGCTGTATAAACGATAAGCAAAGGGTATGATTTCCTGTGTATATTTTAGTAGTAAATCAGAAGCTATACTAAATTGATCATTAAGCATGTGAGAGGAATGTTAAGAATTTGAACACAAGTGGAAACACCAAAAGGTACTTAACTTGCACAAAAGTCAGACAAGGATTATATAGCATGGAATAGGTAGTGAGATGTTTGCACTCCAGTATTTCATCCCAGTTATCTCTATGAACACTGGAACTTGTCTGGAAAAGCACAAAAATATACAGTGAAAAGACAAAAGACAATTGAAATGAGAAAATCCCCTATTTGAGAACATGCACCATATCTTTTTCTTGAATTCTTTGCACAGTTGTTGCAGCTGTTTAGCATGTTGCCATATGCTTTTAACTCTGAAAATGTTATTTAACTTGTTCCTTCTGCCACCATCTCTTCTGGATTGTTTATTTATACTGGAAGATTCTCATCTGAAATATTTTTATGGGTAGAAAATTAATATTCCTAACAAAATTATTTTTATGCCTTATTCCTATCTTTATAAAGTTCTATCTTGATAGTTGTTTACCTCTAGATAAATGGCAGATTCATGCCAGAGATAATTTACAAACCTTTCAAAATAAGGACACTCTTCCATGTATGCAATATCCACATATTAATTCAGGAGATGGAGTTCAGCCGCTGGGTTCAACATGAAGACCATGTAGCTGGATGTTCTGACATTATATATTATTTTTATAATCATTAAATTATTAACATATTCACCATATATTTTAATACATTAATATCAGTACTGTATTCCTTATTCTTTTGACTCTGTTAATGAAGCTATTTTCTTTACAATACACTGTGGAATGAATTATGATGTTGAGCTGTTTTGTGGATGGAAAAGATCTGTGAAACTACAGTATAAATGTTAGTCAGATACACTATTGTTCTTATGAGCTGTAAAGCATAATACATAATCTGGGTATGGGTACCACTTCTGATTAGAATGTTAAAGCAGGCTAATTACACAAACTTCTTCAAAATAATTTTGTAATAAATGTCATAAGTTTTTCAGTTCAGTTGCCCAGTCATGTCAGACTCTTTGCGACCCCATGAATTGCAGCACGCCAGGCCTCCCTGTCCGTCACCAACTCGCAGAGTTCACTCAGATTCACATCCATCGAGTCCGTGATGCCATCCATCCATCTCATCCTCAGTCATCCCCTTCTCCTCCTGCCCCTAACCCCTACCAGCATCAGAGTCTTTTCCAATGAGTCAACTCTTCTCATGAGGTGGCCAAAGTACTGGAGTTTCAGCTTTAGCATCATTCCTTCCAAAGAAATCCCAGAGTTGATCTTCTTCAGAATGGACAGGTTGGATCTCCTTGCAGTCCAAGGGACTCTCAAGAGTCTTCTCCAACACTACAGTTCAAAAGCATCAATTCTTCGGTGCTCATCCTTCTTCACAGTCCAACTCTCATATCCATACATGACCACAGGAAAAAACATAGCCTTGACTAGACGGACCTTAGTCGGCAAAGTAATGTCTCTGCTTTTGAATATACTGTCTAGGTTGGTCATAACTTTCCTTCCAATGGGTAAGTGTCTTTTAATTTCATGGCTGCAGTCATCATCTGCGGTGATTTTGGAGCCCCCCAAAATAAAGTGTGACACTGTTTGCACTGTTTCCCCATCTATTTCCCATGAACTGATGGGACCAAATGCTATGATCTTCATTTTCTGTATGTTGAGCTTTAAGCCAACTTTTTCGCTCTCCCCTTCCACTTTCATCAAGAGGCTTTTTATCTCCTCTTCAGTGTCTTCCGTAAGGGTGGTGTCATCTGCATATCTGAGGTTATTGATATTTCTCCCAGCAATCTTGATTCCAGCTTGTGTTTCTTCCAGTCCAGCGTTTCTCATGATGTACTCTGCATATAAGTTAAATAAGCAGGTTCCCACTCAGTTTCTTTCTTTTCCTTATCATCTACCCGGCAAGAATTTACACCCTTTAACTGGTACAGCTCATAATAAGACTATGATTTTGTTGGTATGGAGATGGTACATTTAACCTGGTCCTCTGTCTTCAATATTTATCTATTGGCAGTTGAATCTAGATGTGTAATCAGATGAGTTAGATCTCTCTACTAATGCTATATTCTTTCATCAGGGTGCACATCGTGTCTGGTTTTAACTTTTTCAAAATATTAGCAGCTGTTGATACGTAATGCTTAATGATTATCAATTCCTTGAGAATTACAAAATGGTATTCTTTTTTATTTATATAATTTTATAAGAAATCCTTCCACTATTCTATTTTTGTTTACCCAGAGAGATGAATTATTTCATATAGGAAAGGCCAGATAAATGTTTGATTCCTTCCCTTTATTTACATAATTTTAAAGGCAACAATTTCATTCCCTGTCATACATCCTCTAAATGCAAACAAGTAGTGCTTTTAAAGACCATTATAAACTAATTCAAACATAGTTGATATGTTTTAGTCCACTGTGATTATATAAAATTAGAAGTCTGTCTTTATTTGTAGTGGTTTTGACTACACTGATTTTTGGTACAGTATTTTTAGTGGTTGCTCTGGTTACTCTTGTTTAGCTAAGTCATGTCTAACTCTTTTGCAACCCCATGGACTGTAGCCCACCAACCACCCTGTCCGTAGGATTTCTCAGGCAAGAATACTGGATTGGATTCCCATTTCCTTTTCCAAGGGATCTTCCTGAGTCAGGGACTGAACCAGTATCTCTTGCATTGCAGGCAGATTCTTTTTTTTTTTTTTTTTAAGTTTTACTTAGTAAAGTCAGATAACAGAAGAGACACAGAGGTATAGAACGGACTTTTGGCCTCTGAGGGAGAGGGAGAGGGTGGGTTGGTTTGGGAGAATGGCATAAAAACATGTATACTATCATGTAAAAAAAAAATAATAAAAAAAAAGGAAAAAAAAATAAAGAAGAAAAAAAAAAAAAAGAAAGTGAGGTATGATGTATTCTGTAGCTTCAAATCACATGCAGGCAGATTCTTTACTGCTGAGCCACCAGGAAAGCCCACGTGGCTCACTCTGGGTATTACAATATACATATGTGACATCATCAAGTGGTATCCCCATTTTACTTCTTAGAAAGAATCGTGAAGACCTCTCCATTTAGGTCTCTTTCCCTCCCCCAAATTTAAGTATTTAAATTTAAGTATCATTGTCTTAAATAATGTATGATATCACTTATATTTGGAATCTAAAAAGCTGACTCACACACAACTTGGCAAATGAACAACAACAAAGCTGAGCTCATAAAAATACACAGTAGAATGCTGATCACCTGGCCTGATGGGAGGGGGATACAGGGAACATTGGTCCAGTAGTACAAACTTACAGTTTTAAGATGAATAAGTTTTCAGGATTTAATGTACAACATTCTGATTAAAGTTAATCAAACACTGGAAAGTTACTGAAAGAGTAACTCTTAAATATTCTCACCACAAAAAAGAAATGGTAAGTACATGACATGATAGAGGTGTTGGCTAAAGCTGTGTTGGCCATCATTTTGCAGTATATGAGGGTTCAAATCAACATGTTGTATACCTTAAATTTACCCAATATCAAATGTTAGTTTTATCTCTATAAATCTGGGAAAGTAAATCACTGTTTTGGATAACAGATAATATTGTAGTTTTCATTTAATCATCAAATATGATTTATAAAACTCATGAGAAAGAGATTTTACTGTGTATACCCTCAAGTTCTGCTCCTTCTCTTGTTTTTCCTACCTTCCTCATGCTCCAAGACCCTTTCATCTATCCTTTATCATTTTTTCTTGGTCTAGTCATTGGAAAAACTAGGAAACATCATATGGTTTTAAAGATTAAATACTTGATTTCATTAAGATATTGCAAACTGACATTTTGGATCTTGGGGTTTTCATTTCTCTCCTTATTTCATTTTGTTTCTCAAGGACACAGAGGCTGTTAGAATATTCCATGATTAACTATCTCTCATATCACACAAAACATTTTCAGAATAATAATACTAGGACTAATATTATCAATTCTGATTACTGAAAACAATCAGTCAAAATATCTATGCCTATGATACACCTATGAACCTCTACTTTTTTTTGTCAGAGCTTATAGCCATACATGTATTTTCTTCCTTCTAAGCTTCATCAGTTTTCTTTGTTCTACAACAAAAATGCCCCATACAAGTTCTTCTATTGATAGTTCTCCAGTCATTTTGATTGTCTGAAATTTGTTCTCTGATAGATTCCCAAGAAGGGCTCACAGAAACCACTTTTTGTGAGATTTTAAAAATATAAATTTAGCTATTTTAATTGGAGGCTAATTACTTTACAATATTAACAGTTTACACTAAAAATCAGTTTTGTTAGGAAGAATCTGTGGCTCATATTCTCATTTTATTTGAACATCTTAATCATATTCTTCATTTATTTCTAGAATAAAGCACTACTCTCAAATATAAGTTTTCTTTCCTTGCATGTCTTATACTCCTTTTATCTCAGTGTCAACAGGATTATTTTCTTTCAAGTCCAGGATTTTACTAGACTATCCATTGATGTTGGAGTTATGGGTTGATGCTCTAAGGTACATTATGTGCTTTCTTAATGTATAATTAAAAACATTTTTATTTAAGGATTTTTTTAATTATAGCTTTAGTTATTTGTTTTGTTTCCTTCAGGGACTAAATATAAAATAATAGAGTAGTTACAATTTTCTTTAATAATGTTGATAGTATTGCTTCACTACTTATTAGCACCTAATAGTATGTACAAATTCAGAAGCCGTTGTGATTCTTATTCTTGTTTGACTGTGTGTTTCTTTTTCCGATTCTTTTTTTTTTTACTCTTTCCTGACTCTTCTGATCCACAGTATTTTGAAATTTCTCAAGCACTTGCCTTACTGTTAGTTTTTATTCTTTCACTGAGCTAGGCACTAGGTTAAACTTTTTTTTTTTTAAGTTGAACGTCTAGTTCTTCAGATTTTCCACATAAAAGCACCAGTTTGGGAAATTTTTCTTCTTTTATTTCAATTTTTTAGTTGAACTTTAGTAGTTTCAGGTGTACTACACAGTGAGTTGATTTTATTTTTCAGTTTAGCAATAAACATTTGTTGATTAATAATTTAATGGTGAATAAGAAAATGGTGCCCTCATGCAGCAAATAATTCTGAATGACATGGATAAAGCAGTCAGCGCCATTGCAAAGTTTGAGACCCAAGTGCTTCTTTACTCTTCACTTCAGTTCAGTCGCTCAGTCATGTCCTACTCTTTGCGACCCTATGGACTGCAGCATGACAGGCTTCCCTGTCCATTAACAACTCCCAGAGTTCGCTCAAACTCATGTCCATCGAGTCGGTGATGCCATCCAGCCATCTCATCCTCTGTCGTCCCCTTCTCCTCCTGCCCTCAATCTTTCCCAGCATCAGTGTCTTTTCCCATGAGTCAACTCTTTGCATGAGGTGGCCAAAGTACTGGAGTTTCAGCTTCAGCATCAGTCCTTCCAGTGAACACCCAGGACTGATATCCCTTAGGATGGACTGGTTGGGTCTCCTTGCAGTCCAAGAGACTCTCAAGAGTCTTCTCCAACACAACAGTTTAAAAGCATCAATTCTTCGGTGCTCAGCTTTCTTCACAGTCCAACTCACATCCACTGGAAAAACCATAGCCTTGACTAGACAGACCTTTGTTGGCAAAGTAATATCTCTGCTTTTTAATATGCTATCAAGGTTGGTCATAATTTTCCTTCCAAGGAGTAACGTCTTTTAATTTCATGACTGCAGTCACTCTCTGCAGTGATTTTGGAGCCCCCCAAAATGAAGTTTGACACTGTTTTCACTGTTTCCCCATCTATTTCCCCTGAAGTGATGGGACCAGATGCCATGACCTTAGTTTTCTAAATGTTGAGCTTTTTCACTCTCCTCTCTCACTTTCATCGAGGCTTTTTAGTTCCTCTTCACTTTCTATCATAAGGGTGGTGTCATCTGCATATCTGAGGTTACTGATGTTTCTCTTGGCAATCTTGATTCCAGCGTGTGCTTCCTCCAGACCAGCATTTCTCATGATGTACTCTGCATATAAGTTAAATAAGCAGGGTGACAATATACAGCCTTGATGTACTCCTTTTCCTATTTGGGATCAGTCTGTTGTTCCGTGTCCAGTCCTAATTGTTGCTTCCTGACATGTATATAGGTCTCTCAAGAGGCAGGTCAGGTGGTCTGGCATTCCCATCTCTCTCAGAATTTTCCACAGTTTATTATGATCCACACAGTCAAAGGCTTTGGCATAGTCAATAAAGCAGAAATAGATGTTTTTCTGGAACTCTCTTACTTGTTCAGTGATCCAGAGAATGTTGGCCATTTGATCTCTGGTTCCTCTGCTTTTTCTAAAACCAGCTTTATTGTTAGTCTACTGTTTTCTCCATTATCATATTCTTATTTTTGCTTTTATTGAAAAAACTGAATTTTTACTGAGTTTTTTTTTAACTGTATTTAGTTGTTATAATGTTGTTATAGGTTCATTCACACAGTCATGTCCAACTCTTTGAGATCCCACACCTGTAACATCCCAGGCTCCATGTCCGTCACCATCTCCTGAGTTCTCCCTAGTTCATCTCCACTGAATCAGTGATTCCATCCTACCATCTCATCCTCTACTGCCCTCTTCTCTTCCCCTTCAATCTTTCCCAGCATCAGGGTCTTTTACAATGAGTAGGCTCTTCACATCAGGTGGCCAAAGTATTGGACCTTCAACATCAGTCCTTCCAATGAATATTCAATATTGATTTCCTTTAAGATTGCCTGGTTTGATTTCCTTGCTGTCCGAGGGACTCTGAAGAATATTCTCCAGCACCACAATACAAAAGCTTGAATTCTTCGATTTTCAGCCTTCTTTATGGTCCAGTTGTCACACCTATACTAGACAGAACTTTATTGGCAACACGATGTCTTTGCTTTTCAATTTACTTTCTAAGTTTGCCATAGACTTCCTTCCCAGAAGCAAGAGTCTACAATTTCATAGCTATAGTCATCATCTCCAGTGATTTTGGAGACCAAAAAGAGAAAAACCTGTCACTGTTTCTACTTTTTCCTTTCAATCTGACATGAAGTAATGAGGCCAGATGCCATGGTCTTAGTTTTTTGAATGTTGGGTTTTAAGCTAGGTTTTTCACTCTCCTCCTTTACCCTCATCAAGAGGCTCTTTAGTTCCTCTTCACTTTCTGCCATTACAGAGATATTATTGTCTTATCTGAGGTTGTTGCTCTTTCTCCCAGCAGTCTTGATTCCAGCTTGTGATTCATCAAGCCAGGTATTATGCATGATACATTCTGCATATAAGTTAAATAAATAGAGTGACAATATACAACATTGTTGTACTCCTTTCCCTATGTTGAATCAGTCAGTTGTTCCATGGGAGGTTCTAACTGTTAAGGGACTCTCAAGAGTCTTCTCCAACACCACAGTTCAAAAGCATCAGTTCTTCAGTACTCAGCCTTCTTCACAGTCCAGCTCTCACATCCATACATGACCACAGGAAAAACCGTAGTCTTGACTACATGGACCTTAGTCGGCAAACTAATGTCTCTGCTTTTGAATATGCTATCTAGCTTGCTCATAACTTTTCTTCCAAGGAGTAAGCGTCTTCTAATTTCATGGCTGCACTCACCATCTGCAGTGATTTTGGAGACCCCCTCAAAAAAAGTCTGATACTGTTTCCCCATCTACTTCCCATGAAGTGATGGGACCAGATGCCATGATCTTCGTTTACTGAATGCTGAGCTTTAAGCCAACTTTTTCACTCTCCTCTTTCACTTTCATCAAGAGGCTTTTTAGTTCCTCTTCACTTTCTGCCATAAGGGTGGTGTCATCTGCATATCTGAGGTTATTGGTATTTCTCCCGGCAATTTTGATTCCAGCTGTGTTTCTTCCAGTAGAGTGTTTCTCATGATGTACTCTGCATACAAGTTAAATAAGCAGGGTGACAATATACAGCCTTGACGTACTCTTTTTCCTATTTGAAACCAGTCTGTTGTTCCATGTCCAGTTCTAACTGTTGCTTCCTGACTTGCATACCAATTTCTCAAGAGGCAGGTCAGATGGACTGCTATTCCCATCTCTTTCAGAATTTTCCACAGTTTATTGTGATCGACACAGTCAAAGGCTTTAGCATAGTCAGTAAAGCAGAAATAGATGTTTTTCTGGAACTCTCTTGTTTTTTCCATGATCCAGCTGATGTTGGCAATTTGATCTCTGGTTCCTCTGCCTTTTCTAAAACCAACTTGAACATCAGCAAGTTCATGGTTCACCTATTACAAAAGCCTGGCTTGGAGAGTTTTGAGCATTACTTTACTATCATGTGAGATGAGTGCAATTGAGGAGTAGTTTGAGCATTCTTTGGCATTGCCTTTCTTTGGGAATGGAATGAAAACTGACCTTTCCCAGTCCTGTGGCCACTGCTGAGTTTTCCAAATTGGCTGGCTTATTGAGTGCAGCACTTTCACAGCATCATTTTCAGGATTTGAAACAGCTCACTGGAATTCCATCACCTCCATTAGCTTTGTTCATAGTGATGCTTTCTAAGGCCCACTTGACTTCACATTCCAGGATGACTGGCTCTAAATGAGTGATCACACCATCGTGATTATATTGGTCATGAAGATCTTTTTTGTACAGTTCTTCTGTGTATTCTTGCCACCACTTCTCAATATCTTCTGCTTCTTAGGTCTATACCATTCCTGTCCTTTATCGAGCCCATCTTTGCATGAAATTTTCTCTTGGTAACTCTAATTTTCTTGAAAAGATATCTTGTCTTACCCATTTTGTTCCTTGCATTGATTGCTAAGGAAGGCTTTCTTATCTCTTCTTGCTATTCTTTGGAACTCTACATTCAGATGCTTATATCTTTCCTTTTTCCCTTTGCTTTTCACTTCTTTTCACAGCTATTTGTAAGGCCTCCCCAGAAAGCCTTTTTTTT
>SJYF01001181.1:8723-18793 GCA_006410515.1 Procapra przewalskii
AGGGACTCTCAAGAGTCTTCTCCAACACCACAGTTCAAAAGCATCAATTCTTTGGTGCTCAGCTTTCTTCACAGTCCAACTCTCACATCCATACATGACCACTGGAAAAACCAAAGCCTTGTCTAGATGGACCTTTATTGTCAAAGTAATGTCTCTGCTTTTAAGTAAGCTAGCTAGGTTGGTCATAACTTTCCCTCCAAGGAGTCAATGTCTTTTAATTTCATTGCTGCAATCACCATCTGCAGTGATTTTGCAGCCCCCCAAAATAAAGTCTGACACTGTTTCCACTGTTTCCCTATCTATTTCCCATGAAGTGATGGGACCAGATGCCATGATCTTAGTTTTCTGAATGTTGAGCTTTAAGTCAACCTTTTCACTTTCCTCTTTCATATTCATCAAGAGGCTTTTTAGTTCCTCTTTACATTCTGCCCACTTCCCTGGTGGCTCAGACAGTAAAGCGTCTGCCTACAATGTGGGAGACCCAGGTTCAATCCCTGGGTTGGGAAGATCTCCTGGAGAAGGAAATGGTAACCCACTCCAGTATTCTTACCTGGAAAATCCCGTGGATGGAGAAGCCTGGTAGGCTACCGTCCATAGGGTCGCAAAGAGTCAGACACGACTGAGCGACTTCACTTTCACTTTCACTTTACATTCTGCCATAAGGGTGATGTCATCTCCATATCTGAGGTTATTGGTATTTCTCCCAGCAATCTTGATTCCAGCTTGTGCTTCTTCCAGCCCAGCGTTTCTCATGATGTACTCTGCATATAAGTTAAATAAGCAGGGTGACGATATATAGCCTTGACACACTCTTTTTCCTAATTGGAACCAGTCTGTTGTTCCATGTCCAGTTCTGACTGTTGATTCTTGACCTGCATACAGGTTTCTCAGGAGGCAGGTTAGGTGGTCTGGTATTCCCATCTCTTTTCAGAATTGTCCACAGTTTATTGTGAACCACACAGTCAAAGGCTTTGGCATAGTAAATAAAGCAGAAATAGATGTTTTTCTGGAACTCTCTTGCTTTTTCCATGATCCAGCGGATGTTGGCAATTTGATCACTGGTTCCTCTGCCTTTTTTAAAACAAGCTTGAACATCAGGAAGTTCACAGTTCATGTATTGCTGAGGCCTGGCTTGGAGAATTTTGAGCATTACTTTACTAGCATGTGAGCTGAGAGCAATTGTGAAGTAGTTTGAGCATTCTTTGGCATTGCCTTTCTTTGGAATTGGAATGAAAATTGACCTTTTCCAGTTCTGTGGCCACTGCTGAGTTTTCCAAATGTGCTGGCATATTGAGTCAGCATTTTCACAACATCATCTTTCAGGATTTGAAACAGCTCAACTAGAATTCCATCACCCTCACTACTTTGTTGTAGTAATGTTTTCTAAGGCCCCTTGACTTCACATTCTAGGATGTCTTCATCTAGGTGAGTGATCCCACTATTTTGATTATCTGGGCTGTGAAGATCTTTTTTGTACATTTCTTCTGTGTATTCTTGCCACATCTTCTTAATATCTTCTGCTTCTATTAGGTCCAGACCTTTTCTGTCCTTTATCAAGCCCATCTTTGCATGAAATGTTTCCTTGGTATCTCTAATTTTCTTAAAGAGATTTCTAGTCTTCCCATTCTGTCCTTTCCCTCTATTTCTTTGCATTGATCACTGAGGAAGTTTTTCTTATCTCTCCTTGCTATTCTTTGGAAGTCTGCATTCAGATGCTTGTATCTTTCCCTTTCTCCTTTGCTTTTCACTTCTCTTCTTTTCACAGCTATTTGTATGCCCTCCTCAGACAGCCATTTTGCTTTTTTTGCATTTCTTTGCCATGGGGATGGTCTTGATCCCTATCTCCTGTACAATGTCAAGAACCTCTGTCCATAATTCATCAGGCGCTCTATCAGATCTAGTCTCTTAAATCTATTTCTCACTTCCACTGTATAATCATAAGGGACTTAATGTAGGTCATACCTGAATGGTCCAGAGGTTTTCCCTACTTTCTTCAGTTTAAGTGTGAATTTAGCAATAAGGAGTTCATGATCTGAGCCACAGTCAGCTCCCGGTCTTGTTTTTGTTGACTGTATAGAGCTTCTCCATCTTTGGCTGCAAAGAATATAATCAATCTGATTTTGGCGTTGACCCTCTGGTGATGTTCATATGTGAAGTCTTCTCTTGTGTTGTTGGAAGAGGATTTTTGCTATGACCAGTCCATTCTCTTGGCAAAACTCTGTTAGCCTTTGCCCTGCTTCATCCATATTCCAAGGCCAAATTTGCCTGTTTTTCTAGGTGTTTCTTGACTTCCTACTTTTGCATTCCAGTCCCCTATAATGAAAAGGACATCTTTTTTGGGTGTTAGTTCTAAAAGGTCTTATATGTCTTCATAGAACCGTTCAACTTCAGCTTCTTCAGCATTACAGGTTGGGGCATAGGGTTGGATTACTGTGATACTGAATGGTTTGCCTTGGAAATGAACAGAGATCATTCTGTCGTTTCTGAGATTGCATCCAAGTACTGCATTTCGAACTCTTTTGATGACCATGAGAACTTTTAGTCTAGTCTCAATATTGCATAGTCCTAGTAAGAATAGGTCAGATCCTATTGCCTCTCTGCTGGATGCTTTCCCATTGTTCTTCACATCATGTAGAGACAAAGCAAAAGTCCTTACAATGGCACATAAAGCTTCCAGGTTTTGAACCCAGTCCAGGTCTGACTCATATTCACTACAAACTGAATCTTGGTCTCTTGTTTGAACATGCCAGGCATTTTTAAGCCTCAAGGTCATTGCACCTGCTGTTCTCTCTGCCCATCTCCTAAACATCCACTTCCCTCACTTCCTCACCATCTCTTAGTCTACAGCAACAACACTTTTTCATAAAAATTTCCTTTATTTCCTACATAAAACTGGACCTAGCATAGCCCTTGATTTGTCTCCATAGTAGTGCATATTAATACAAAGTACTGTGCATTTTATTATTCTTTGAAAGTATTTTATCTATCTCCAACACTAATGTGAATTTCATGAGGGAAGACATTTTAGTCTCTTGTGTTTCTTTCCATATCCTGCTCCCCACCCATAGCCACACCTAAAATGGTGCCTAGTTCATAGAACATTCTCTATAACTATCATCCAAATGAATGAATAAAAATACTGTTTGTCCTTCATTCAGTCCGTGCCCAATTTTGAGTTTCAAGAAGTAAAAGAGACAGAACATTTCAACTTAGAAAAGACTTTGTAAAATGTTGACTACAGAAGATTCAACAAGTTATAGAACTCAAGTAATAATATATGACACACACATGAAGAGAAAGCCTTTTCCCCCACTTCTCTCAAGGTCTCCCCCCTCCCCAGTTTTTCTGGAAAACCTAAAGACCAGCATTATTTTGAAAATTTTATTTTTGATGATGAATGATTATAACAAAAATTTCTACTTTATATTAAAGGGCAGGCTGCATGACTCTGTGGAAAAGAAAAAAAAAATACAAAGACATAGTGTGTGGATCCTGCAAATGACAATTTCTATGTTAGCATATACAAAACCAGAATTTTGCAGTCTCAGAAACAGTTAGTAACCTTCTGAGAGATAGCTGATCTCCAACAATACAGCCTGTGGGGGTTCATTCCTGAGTTTGAGGACAACAGTAACTGTCCCCCTATAGACATGTAAAGATAGGGTCAGTAATAATGGTTTTGCACAGTATATTAACTCACTGAAATTTCATTCATCCAGAAGTAAAGACCTTAGCTCAGAACACAAGGGATGCTCTCACCGAGGGCGCTTACAGAAGCTTCTCCCAGAGGCGGGAATGCTGCAGACAAGCTGACACTGTGCTTTCAGGGGCGTCTGTCACATCTAAATCCTGTTGATGTGATTTAGTTGGAAGGTTAACTCATCCTCAACAACTCATATTTAGTTCATGATTTAAATAATATAAATTTTTTTAGGAATTTTCTTTAAAATCATAATACATAGCTATAGGACATTTGCTTTATAGTCTTAAAAATCTGTGAATACTTTTTTCCTTAACAGAAGTATTAAAATACATAGTAAATCATGAGTCATGAGGTTACCTCCAGTTATGATATGTGTTTCACTCTTTCAGACAGGCTCTGATCATTTGTGTAGGATTTGTTTTCTTATTGTATTTGTAGGCATCAACATATTATTATGTATGCATAGCTGTTTACATATGAGCAGGAAACGAGGAACTTAGAGAAGAGGACCATTCCCATTTTTGCATACCAAATGCATTGACAAGAGATTTTTTGTTGTTGTTGTTTGAAAGTTACAGATAGTTTGGGAAGGTATTTTTTCTTGCCCTTACTGAAAAGGTATATTGCACATCATTGTAGTATGAAGAAATCATAGTTTGTAGAGGTCTGGTTATGAGTTTTGTTTATTTGAAACACCATCCACATTTAAAAATCTTTCTTAGTGGCATTAGTGCTAAAGAACCTGCCTGCTTGTGCAGGAGACACAAGACACAGATTCAATCCCCGGGTCACGAAGATCCCCTGGAGAAGGGAATGGCAACCCACTCCATTCTTGCCTGGAGAATCCCAGGACAGAGGAACCTATTGAGCTGCAGTCCATGGGGCCACAAAGAGACATGACTGAACTGAGCGATTAACACTTTCACTTCCACATTTAAAATAGGATTCTTACTATTTCAAGTGGTAAATTCCATTGTAATACCAATTTTACAATTTACTTAGGGTTGATTTAAGTGATAATTCTGTGGCAGGGGTAATTTTTGAAATAATATGACGCTGTATTTACTGAGTAAACAATTTAAGATCATCAAGATGACTGAGGCATCCTCCTTGAGAGAAAACATTTTAAAATTCAGGGTTACCTACTTTAGTAAACAAAAAAGACACCTTTATAACTAAAGTTCTTTTCTTTTTTAGAAAGCATGTTCTGTGAGACAAAAGTCCTCATGAGACTGGGGACTCTGTTTTATTCATCAGTGCAACCTGGTGATCAAGAGAGACCTTTAGTAAGAGTTTGCATCCAGGAAGGAAATTGCTCTCTCTGTGTCATGTGCCTGAATGGAAGAGCACTGTTCACACAACCAGGATGGGAGAGAGAAAGGTCCAAGTTAGCATGTCTATGTCACCTGGGCCACTTGTCCTATTACATCCATCCCTTTCTGAAAATGTGAACCAGATGGTCTCTGACCATGTAAGACCAGGACTCCACATCCAGGAGAAATCTTTCCTTTGTTTGTGTCTGCAGCTAACACCTGCCTCATTACCTTTAACTCTCCTAAGAGCCTTTTGTGTGGCATTCAGGGATAAAAAGCAGAAAAAACTGATTAGGAATTGGGATGAGGGGAATCTGCCTTTCTGCAGTTTTTCTGACAAATGCAGAGATGCTATGCTCAATCCCACTGAGGAGAGGCCGGGGTAGAGCATTTAATGCAAAATAGAGTTTATCTATTGAGCTCTACCCTTTAGATATAAGCTGTCATTTCTTCATGGCAAGATGTCCTCTCTTCCTTTCCACTTTGCTCAAAGGAGCTGTCAGGTCAGGAAAGGGGGAAAATGAAGCAAATGCTTTTCCTTTTTCAATTTCCCAGGGGGGGAAGCCCTGTTGAAATGCCAGGCATGCCCTGCTGCTTTCTGCATCAACAGATGGCAGATGGCTCCATTCTTTGCGTTTGTTTCCCATTCAGCAAATTGCAGGTCACATCTGGTCCAGCCTCTGCTTGGTCTGAGCAGATGGGAGTTCACATTCTTTATAGGTGGCTGGGTTAAAAAAAAAAAAAAGTAAAAAAAGGAGTGCAAGAGTATAGAAATAAACGAGAAAGACAGAGAAGCCTTTAAAATGATGACAAGAAAATCTGAACAGCTGGTGTGATTTCAGTATCAGCAAACCGTTTAGCTAGACCCCAGCCAACAATGAATGGAAGAGAATCTCACTTAGAGACAGCCAAGCAGTCCAGAACAGTGAAGAGCAAACTTCCAGATGTGGCAAAGGAGATACACTCTCAGTTCAATTTACTCTCCAGAGATGCTGAGCTTTCTTCTACCCTGATGCTTTATGAGTAAGTCTTAGGAAAATCACGTGTGCTTCAGAGTGTTAAAATACACTTCTACCATATTGTTCTAATTGACTCTAGCTCTGGCTGAAATTGACCAGCATTCTGCTGAATGACCATCCAGGCAAAACAGTAGACCAGGGAAGTCATGATGATGCGCTTCAGGGAAATAAGTTTGTTCCTGAGCTGAATTTGTGTTGTAAAAAAGCAGTTATCAAATTTGGATGTTCATGATAAACATCTGTGGTGGTTATTAGACATGCAGACAGCAGAGTCCCAGCCCAGCTATTCTGATTCAGTGGGTTTAAACCAGTGTTTCTAAAACTTGCGTGTGTGTGCTCAGTGTGTTCCTTGTGACTCAGTGGACAGCAGCCAGCCAGGCTCCTCTGTCCATGGCATTCTCCGGGCAAGAGTATTGGAGTGGGTTACCATATCCTCCTTCAGGGGATCTTCTTGACCCAAGAATAGAACCCCTGCCTCTTATGTCTCCTGTACTGGCAGATGGGTTCTTTACCACTAGCACCACCTGGGAAGCCCTTTCTAAAACATATTTTGCATAAAAATCACCTTAGGTGTTTGTTAAACAGGTTTAATAAACATGGGTTCTGGACCTCAAGTATATCTCCTAAGACTCTGCTTCAATTGTTCTGGGAAAACAGTAATGTACATTTTTAATAAATATTCCAAAATAGTTTATGCCAATGAAATTTGAAGACTTCTGGTTTAGAAAAAGGCTTTGAGGTCTTGCTATATTAAAAGTCACATGGGTAGTTCAGGCATTCAGAGAAGTTCATCGGTTTCTGACTTACAGGTTAATGTTTGGCAATGCAGTTTAGAGTGTACAACATCAACCCTAATATGGGTATTTAATCTTCAAAATATCACTCATTAACCCTGGTAATTTTCAGACACCATGAAATTTCCTAAAGAAGAAAGAAAGGACAGGAGGGTATAATTAGTAAGTAAGTTACTTCTGTGTAACAAAGGATATAAGAATGCATATCTGTATTCATGTTTGCTTGTACAGTCAGCTGTGCCATAACATTTGTTTTGAAAATGTGAATTTGTTCCAACGCGTTTGACATATTAGAGAGCAATCTGAGCATAACTTGAATTTCACATTGCTTAGGCATGATTTGTCTGCAAGAAACACTAGAAAAATGCCACAAACAGCATCTAGCTTAACTAAGTAGGAATGTTCAAGATATGAAGGTACACGTGCATGCAGGCATAGAAACACAAGCGTGCACACGCACCCTGACAGCAACTCCCAGCTACAGGCACACCCGTTCACCTCTTCAGTTATGAGCCACACCTATCCACATCTGGCCTTGAAGCTTTCGATCCAATTTCGCTTAACCCTCATCTGCAAACTCGCAACAGCTCACAAGATACAGCCCTTCAGACACAGCCAAAGACCTTCTGCTCTTTTTAATTCAATTCACTTTTTTATCAGCTTGTTTTTTCTTTCTTTCCATCAATATTTTTTTTTCTATTTTTATTTCTCTCTCTCTCTCTTTTTAGTACACGAGATAGCAGATATGGGAGTCCAGTGGGCAGCCCATAAGAGAATGGGTGTCCTTTCCACCAGGAAGCTAAGGTCACATTTGAGGTAATGAGCAACTTACTTCAGTACTTAGGACTTTCTTAGCTATTCAATATGTGTCAAATTGTACTACCTTCCTATAAGTTTCCTGTTTTTTTCTTTAACATATTTCTATCAAAGTTTTTGAATGTTGCACTCTAATCTCATATTTAACTTAAGTCCTATGTACTTAATTTATTTATTTATTTTTGAGAGGTGGGGAGTTTCCCTGGTGGCTCAGATGGTAAAGCATCCATCTGCAATGTGAGAGACCCGGATTCACTCCCTGGGTGCTGAAGATACCCTGGAGAAGGAAATGGCAACCCAACCCAGTACTCTTGCCTGGAAAATTTCATGGATGGACGAGCCTGGTAAGCTACAGTCCATGGAGTTGAAAAAAGTCGGACATGACTGAGCGACTTCACTTCACTTCTTCAATTTTTTTTTTTTTTTAGTAAACTTTCATTCCAGCAACAGTTTTAGATTAACAGAAATTATGAAATATGTGGGGAGAGTTCCAAATATGTCAAACCCAGTTTCACTTACAATTAACATCTTATCCTATAATGAGCTTCCCCAGTGGCTCAGAGGTAAAGAATCAACCTGTAATGCAGGAGTTACAGGAGATATAGGTTCCATCCCCAGGCCATGAAGATCCCCTGTAGGAGGGCATGGCAACCCACTCCAGTATGCTTGCCTGGAGAATGCTCATGGACAGAGCAACCTGGTGGGCTTCAGGCCTCAGGGTCACAAAGAGTCAGACACAGCTGAAGAGACTTTGAATGCATATATGTTAGAATGATCCATTTGTTATATATATATGTCAGTATTGATACATTATCATTAAATAAAATTCATACTTCATTTTCATTTCTTTAGTTTTTCCCTAATATCTTTTTTTTAATTGTTTTTGCCCCAAGATCCATTCCAGATCACCACATTACATTTAATCCTTGAAGTGAAGTGAAGTCGTTCAGTTGTGTCCGACTCTTTGCGACCCCATGGACTGTAGCCTACCAGGCTCCTCTGTCCATTGGATTTTCCAGGCAATAGTACTGGAGTGGATTGCCATTTCCTTCTCCAGGGAATGTTCCCGACCCAGGGATCGAACCTGGGTCTCCTGCATTGTAGACAGACGCTTTACCGTCTGAGCCACATCCTTATGCCCCCTAAATTTCTTGGCTTGGACAGTTTCTTAGACATTCCTTGGGTCTTACAACTTTAATGTTTTAGAAGCATTGTTCAGGTGTTTCACAAAACACCTGTCAACTGAGATATACCTAATGTTCTCCTATAATAAGACTAGAGATGTGTGTTTTGAGGGAAAACCACAGACACCCAAAAGGTAAAGGGCCTTTCATCGTCTTATGTCAAGGATGTATGCTATCAGTGCAGTTTATGACTGTATCACATCTCCTGGATGCAGTTTGACAGAAAGGCCTCTTTTTCATCCCTCTTCTCAGGCTTGTTCATTGGAAGGATATTATTACCTGTTGTTTTTAGTCATTAAGCTGTGTCCAACTCTTTTGCGACCAATGGACTGTAGCCAGCCAGGCTCTCCTGTCCATGAGATTTTCCAGGCAAGAAGATTGAAGTGGGTTGCCGTTTCCTTCTCCAGGGGATCTTCTGGACCCGGGGACTGTATCCTTGTCTCCTGTGTCGGCAGGCAGATTCTTTACCACTGAGTCATCTGGGAAACCCGTTACTATATGTATCACATATTAAAGAGTTAAACTCTCCTCCTCCTTAAGAACAAAATATCTGCATAATTTATTTGGAATTTTTCTAAACAGGAGGTTCCCCCCCACCCNGTCTTTCATTATGTGTTTATTCAATCACTTGTTTTTACCATTTTCTGTGTGTGTGTTTCTAGCACTTTTGTTGTTTTTTGTTTGTTTTTTATTTAAATTTATTTATTTTAATTGGAAGCTAATTACTTTACAATATTATATTGGTTCTGCCACACATCAACATGAATCTGCCACAGGCGTACACGTGTTCCCCATCCTGAACACCCCCTCCACCACCCTCCCCATACCATCACAATATTTTAAAGTAATTAGCCTCCAATTGGAGAAGGTAATGGCACCCCACTCTAGTACTCTTGCCTGGAAAATCTCATGGATGGAGGAGCCTGGTAGGCTGCAGTCCATGGGATTGCTGAGTTGGACATGACTAAGTGACTTCACTTTCACTTTTCACTTTCATGCATTGGAGAAGGACATGGCAACCCACTCCAGTATTCTTGCCTGGAGAATCCAAGGGACGGGGGAGCCTGTTGGGCTGCCATCTATGGGGTTGCACAGAGTCGGACACGACTGAAGCAACTTAGCAGCAGCAGCAGCAGCCTCCAAATAAAATAAATAAATTAATTTATTTTAATTGGAGGCTAATTACTTTAAAGTATTGTGGTGGCTTTTGCGATACATCGACATGAATCAGCCGCGGGTGT
>SJYF01001181.1:105298-120990 GCA_006410515.1 Procapra przewalskii
TACAGTTCATGGGGAACAGTAGATGGGAAAACAATGGAAACAGTGATCTTCTTGGGCTCCAAAATTACTGCAGATGGTGACTGCAGCCATGAAATTAAAAGATGCTCATTCCTTGGAAGCAAAGCTATACAAACCTAGACAGCATATTAAAAAGCAGAGACATTAGTTTGTCAACAAAGGTCTGTCTAGTCAAGGCTATGATTTTTCCAGTGATCATGTATGGATGTGAGAGTTGGACTATAAAGAAAGCTGAACGCCAAAGAATTGATACTTTTGAACTGTGGTGTTGGAGAAGACTCTTGAGAGTCCCTTGGACTGCAAGGAGATCCAACCAGTCCATCCTGAAGGAAATCAATCCTAAATATTCATTGGAAGGACTGATGCTGAAGCTCCAATGCTTTCGCCACCTGATACAAAGAACTGACTCATTGGAAAATAAACTGATGCTGGGAAAGATTGAAGGCAGGAGGAGAAGGGGATAACAGAGGATGAGATGGTTGGATGGCATCACTGACTTAATGCATATGAGTTTGAACAAGCTCCGGGAGTTGGTGATAGACAGGGAAGCCTGGTGTGGTGAAGTACATGGGGTTGCAAAGAGTCAGACACAACTGAGTGACTGAACTGAACTGAAAGGAGTTGATAAAAGCTCTAACAGTTTGGTTGTTTACCTGAAACAAGAACCAAAAGTGGCCTATAGCAAGTGAGTTGGAAATGACAGGACTGTTTTGGTTTAATACAATGTACAGGATTGAAAGGAATAAGGAGTTTGAAATATCAGAGAGCATTTGTCATTTAAGACCTAACCAGCCTAACTGGAGGATTCCTAGATGGCTCAGTGGTGAATTCAGCTGCCTATGCAGGAATCAGGGGATTGACCCTGGGTCAAAGATTCCCTGGAGGAGAAAATGGCAAACCATTTCCATGTTCTTGCCTGGAGAATCCCATGGACAGAAGAGCATGTCTTTTTACCAGTGTATCTATACATTTGAAGAAAGGACATAATTGGAATTTCAGGGACTTACAGGACACTCACTCTGAACTGAGGAGACCCAAAATGACATTATGTTTCACCAGCCAAAGTAGGGGCTTATGCAGACCATGTAATCAACAGGATTTTAGTTCAGATTATCTCACAGTGGGGTCAATGGTTCCATGAACCCTCACTGTGGTTATTTATCCTGTTCTGGAAATAGAAACTTATTCAGTAGCTACAGCATTGGTTCTTTGACCTGTTACAAAGAGGGCTATTATGGTATCAAAGGGCAAATGCCTGGGAAAATTGTAAACCAAATGCAATGCCACTTCCCTGAAGTTATTGTAGCAATTATTGCCACTATGAAGGACTTGGAAGCTGAAGAAGTGATTCCAGTCTCATCCCCATTCAACTCTCTTATTTGATCTGTGCAGAAGATAGATAGGTCTTACAGAACGGTCATGGGTCGTCATAAGCTTAACCAGGTGGTGGTTATGATTGCCGCTGCAGAACCAGATGTGATTTCATTGCTTAAGCACCACTGATCTGGAAAATTCCTTTTTCTCCTTCCCTGTCAGTAAGGACTACCAAAAGCAGTCTGCTTGCATCTAGAAAGGCCAGTAATATGCTTTCATTGTCCTACTCAGGGGTATAAAGATTTCTAACCCTATTTCATAATTTAGTTCATAGGAGTCTTTGTCACTTTTTAGACAAGAGACCATACTGGTCCATTACATTGGTAACATTTTACCAATTGGATTCAGTGAGCAAGAAGCAGCAACTGCTACTTTAGACTTATTGATAAGACACATGTGTGTTAGAGGGTAGGAAATATATTCTGACTAAAATTCAAAGACTTTCTACCTCAGTGACACATCAAGATATCCCTTCTAAAGTGAAGAATAAGTTATTGATTCTGGCCCCTCCTAAAGCTAAAAAAGATGCACAGCATCTAATGTGTCTCCTTGGATTCAGAAAACAGCATATTTCTCATCTGTGGTGTTACTTTAGCCTGTTTACCAAATGTCCTGAAAAGCTGCCAATTCGAAGAGGGTACAGAACAAGAGAAGGCTCTGGAAGAGGTCCAACCTTCTGCGCTAGCTGCTCTGCCTCTTGGATCATATGATCCAGCAGATCCAATGGTGGTTGAAATGGCAGAGGCAGTCAGAAATGCTGTTTAGAGCCTTTGGTGGTGAGCTGAAATGCAGGCACTTAGGATTTTAGAGCATCTGGCCCTTACATGCATTCCTTTAGACTGCAAGGAGATCCAACCAGTCTATCCTAAAGGAAATCAATCCTGAATATTCATTGGAAGGACTGATGCTGAAGCTGAAACTCCAATACTTTGGCCACCTGATGCGAAGAACTGACTCACTGGAAAAGACCCTGATGCTGGGAAATTGAAGGTAGGAGGAAAAGGGACGACAGAGGATGAAACGGTTGGATGGCATCACTGACGCAATGGACATGAGTTTGAGTAATCTCCAGGAGTTGACAATGGACAGCATAGCCTTGCATTCTGCAGCCCATGGAGTTGCAAAGAGTCAGACACAACGGAGCGACAGAACTGAACTGAAGCCTTTACATTCTCTTCAAATAACCGCTCCTTTTTGAGAAGCAGATCTTGGCCTGCTAGAAACTGAATATTTAACCGTGGATCACCAAGTTACCAAGCGATCTGAGCTGCCCATCACGGCCTGGGTGTTATCTAACCCATCAAGTGATAATGTCAGGCATGCACAGCAATGCTCAAATTCAAAGAGAAGAGGTACAAAAGTGGTCAGGCCCTGAAGGTACAGGTAAGTTACAGGAAAAGGTAGCTCAAAAGTTCATGATTTCCACTCCTGCCACAATGTTTTCTCTCTCCAAGAGTACACCTGTGGCCGCTTGTGGGAGATTCCTGTGATCACCTTATAGAGGAAGAAAGACTTAGAACTCTTCATGGGCAGTCTTCCCTTTATGGTGGAACCACTTAAAAGTGAACAATTATAGCACTATGGGGCTTCCCAGCTGGCTTAGTCATAGAGCCCATCTTCCCATGCAGGAGACACAAGAGATGGGCATTCAATCCCTGGGTCAGGAAAACCCCTTGATCTTCCTGGAGAAAATGCCAACCCACCAGTATTCTTGACTGAAAAATCCCATGGGCCCAGAAACCTGGCAGGTCACAGTCTATGGCATTGCAAAGAGTCAGACATGACTGAGCATGCATGCACAGCATACAGCCCCTTTCTAGGATGTTCCTGGAGGACAGTGGAGAAGAAAAGTCCTCCTTGGCGGCAGAATTTCAAGCAGTGCCCCTGGTTGCTCACGTTACCTAGAAGAATTAATGACTGAATAGGTGACTATTCAGTGACTAATGGACTGTGGGATGGTTTGATTGGATGATCAGGAACTTGGAAGCAGCAAGACTAGAAAATTAATGGCAAGGAAATTTGGGGAAGAGGTATATTGGTAGGCTTCTGAATAGGCAAAAAATAAAATGTAAAAAATATTTGAGTCCTATTTTGAATGACCACTAAATAATGACCTCAGCAGAGGAAGATTTTAACATTCAGTGGATTGGATTAGATGACCCGTTTTATGGATACCTGTCAGTCTTTTATGTAGTCACTCCGACCATCCCCCAACACGTTCAATGATAAAGTGACCATGGTGGTACACCATGGAGTTATGCGCGAGCTTATCACAGTCTTCCACTCACTGAGGCTGACTGGGATATGTCCCTTGCTAAGTGTCCAACCTTCCAGTTGCAGAGGCCAACAATGAGTCCTCAATTTGATATCATTCTCTGGAGTTATCAATCCAGATGCAGGCAATAGACATCTTCTATCACGGAAGGGTCAGCATTTTGCACTTACTCTGGATAAGGGTTTACTTTCTCTACACGCAATATTTCCATCAAGAGATATATCAATGATACCATTGAACAGGAAATTAAGAGTACCACCTAGGCTCTTTGGACTCCTGATGCCTCTGAATCAACAGGAAAAGAAATTTGTTTCTGTGTTGGATGGGATGGTTGATCCCCACTATCAAGGGTAAACTGAACTGCCAGTCTGCAATTGTATTAATGTATCTGGAATACAGAAAGATTAGAGTGTCTCAATATTACCAAGGCCTGTAATTAAAGTCAATGTAAAACTATAATAGCCCAATCAAGGCAGGAGTAGTACAAATGACCAGGATTGTCAGGAATTAGGATTTGAGTCAAATAATCAGATAAAGACCTGTGGTCAGCTGAAATATCTGCTGAAAACAAAAGGTACTGGAGAAAGTACTTATGCATACCAACTGTAATCATGACTAGTTGCAAACAGGACGACTAATTGTCATAGCTACGTCATATTTCCTTTGCATTTTATACAGGCATGTTTCTGTATGACTGTGTATGTATATGTAATTAATACTCCTTTTTCTCTCTTACTCCCTCATCACATAAGATATGTTGACAACATTATAGAACTTAAGTTGCAGGATATCAAATGAAGAGTAAATATCAGTCAAAAATTACCTTGTCTTCTGAGGAAGAGTGCAGTGTTTTTTCAGTTGCTTGCAGGAGAGCTCTTCCATGTTAAGTAGAACTGTGTGTGAACGCTCAGTGTCAAGTCCTGTCTGACTCTTTGGGATTCCATGGACTGAGGCCAGCCAGGCTTCTCTGTCCTTGGGATTTCCAGACAAGAATACTAAAGTGGCTTGCCACTTCCTCCTCCAGGGGGTCCTCCTGACCCAGGTTAGAACCTGAATCTCCTGCATCGCCAGGTGGACCCTTTACCACTGGACCACCTGGTAGCATTAGGACCTTGTCATTCTCTTTATTTGGAGGTAGATTATAATTTAAGGAGATGCTTAAGGCCAGGAAACTGACAAGAGGTCTGCTTGCAATTGTTAATTTTCTGTGTTAACTGGGTCATGGAGTGCCCAAATATTTGGGAAAACATTATTCTGCGTGTTCCTTGAGGGTGATTTTGGAGGAGGTTACTATCTGAATTGGTAGACTGAATAAAGAAGATTGCTTTCTGTAATATGGTGGCTCTTATTCAATAAATTGAAGACCCAAATGGAACATAAAGTCTGATCTTCCTGAGAGGAAGAAAGAACTCCTCCTCCCTGACAGCTTGAACTGAGACTTTTTTTTTCCTGTTCTCATACTCAGACTAAGACATTGGCTTTCCTTGGGTCTAAAGGCTGCTGGCTTACACTGGAATTAAACCATCAGTTCTGTATGTCTCCAGCTAGCCAAAGGCAGATTTGGGGACTTAACTTCCTTTATCCTCCATCTTCCATGAGCTTGGAAGAAGATACTGACAAAAAGAACATGATGCCCATCCTCCTGGTACTTACAGTCTGAGACTTCATAGCTGTCCAGTCCTGCATGTAACAGAACTATTTCTGACACTAGTTTTAACCTTCCCTTCCATCCTAAAATTAAATCCTGTTTTTTCATTCTTCATTTTGTGTTTACACTTTCTTTTTCTCCCCCTACTTTTCTGTTTATGTCTTCCTTTTTGTCTGTTTCTGAATGCAATTATTGAGACCCTATGATGGCAAACACATAGTGCCTTGGACCCTACTGGATACAAGATGAAGAAGGCTCCCTCAATGAATTCAAAACCTGCTGAGGGATGTGATGAATGGCAATGATGGTAAAGCTCAGGGAGACAGATAGTTGAGATAATCCTTTCATAAGAAGCAAGGCAAACAGATTTAACACCCTACTGGACTGATGGCTGTGACTGAGCAAAAATTTCAGAATAACCTCCCCCAAATTAATGAAGATGAAATTGTGTGATTCCATGGTGGGTCTGTGGTAAAGGATCTATCTGCAATGCAGGAGATGCAGGAGACTTGGGTTCAGTTCCTGGGTGGGGAAGATCCCCTGGAGGATGGCATGGCAACCCACTCCAGTATTCTCAACTGGAAAATACCATGAACTAAAAATCCTGGAAGGCTATAGACCATGGAGTCACCAAGAGTTGGATACGCCTGAAGCGACTGAGCATGCATGCATGTGATTAGGCTAGGATCACTGCTTTGAAGAAAAGACTAAAATGCTTATCCAGGAAGAGCCTGAAATAGCGTGCTGAGAAAACTTAGAGACTGTATTTCTTATCTCTTTAAAATATACCATAAATAAATTTAGGTATGTAAATACTGGAGCTATAAATTATTTATAGAAATACTATTGCAAAATGGAAAATCTAAACCCGTTTTCAGGTCCTGTATATCCTCTGATGGATTTGGGTTTTTATTGAACTATAAAAAGAAAGCATTGTCATACTGTGTTTATTATGGAAAATCTCTCTGTCCTGGTTAAATGATTTTGGTTTTCAACAACTTCAGATGACAGATGGTAGTTTTGCTTTTTCAAGCCAACTTTCATTGTCTTTACTTCAGGAAAATCACCTAGATTTGTCATGCCTGGTCCAGATTACTTCTCAATGTGCTGCATACCTTAGTGTGCAATTCCTAATTGATGATTTATTTACCTCGCATTTTCAATTAAAATATTTTCAGGGTATATTGCAGAAGGTGGATCAATTAATCAGAGTCCATGGGAAATTGCCATCTTTAGAAATGCTTTCCAGAGATATTGATGAACTTTTTTCCCTTCTTTGGAGGACAAGTATTGAAAGCTCCTTCCAATGACAGAAATGTTTTCGGGCATCTTAGATGATTGTGGAAAAGGCGAAGGGGACAACAGTGGATGAGATGTTGGATGGCGTCACTGACTCAATGGACATGAATTTGAGTAAACTCTGGGAGTTGGTGATGGACAAGGAAGCCTGGTGTGCTGCAGTCCATGGAGTCGTAACGTCGGACATAGCTGAGCGACTGAACTGAACTGAACTGACTGAGATGATTGTAGAGTTTGGAAAATTTACAATTTCTAATGAAAACTTTAGTACTCTGAATTATAATATAGAAGGTAGCATATTAGTGCTTTTTCATGACTTTGCAACTAAGCCAACTGTAAAAATTAGGTTACTTGACTAGACTACCTCTATATTCCCTTCCATTTCAAATTTTCTATTATCTGGTGTTTCCAAAATGATAAGTCCTTTATAAAAATTCTTCAAACCGATTAACATAAATGAGCATAGAAAATCATATAAGTTTCTTCCCATATCTGTGATCTTACTTTTAGTCTTTAAAGTGAAAGTGAAAGTGTTAGTCATTCAGTCACACCTGCCGGACTTTTGGCGACTTGCGACCCAATGGACTGTAACCTGCCAGCCTCTTTTGTAATGGAGTTCCCCAAGCAAGCAGACTGCAGCTGGTTGCCATGCCTTCCTCCAGAGGATCTTCTTGACCCAGGAAGCGAAACTGGGTCTCCTGTATTGTAGGCAGATTCTCTACCATCTGAGCCACCAGAGAAGCCCGTTTAGCCTTTACATTAGGTTTTTGTCCCACAGAATTCCAAGGACATACTTTATTAAAGATAATTTTTTCTGTAATTATTCAAAACAAGTAAAAGTGCTAAAAAGTAGTGGTTAAAAAAAATGTTGTGGGGTCTGATACCTGACTTTGTAGCTATGTGTGCAAGCTCAGTTGCTCAGTCATGTCTGACTCTTTGCAACCCACCAGGCGCCTCTGTCCGTGGGATTTTTCAGACAAGAATACTGGAATGGGTGGCCATTTCCTCCTCCAGGTTCGTAACAGTGGTCACTTCTATTAACAAGATATGTAGTCTTTGGTATGTTACATACCCTCTTCAGTTGTCAGTTTTCTGAACCCGAAGATAGAGATAAAAATAGTGTCTTCCTTGCATTGTTTAATGAATTAAATATGATAATTAATTCAGAGCACTTAATAAAATGCCTGGCATACAGTCCATGACCTAGCCATCATTACTTAATAAAAATTAAAAAAAATAAAAACTTTGAGATGAATCTTTGACATTTTAAACCAAAGGATATTTTACTTGCCTGCAATGTGTTATTTCTACACGTTTATTTTGTGCATGAAAAGGATTTCATGATTTCATGTACATATCTGTAACAAGCTGCTTACTTTCAGTTTTGGAATTCAATTTATGATAAATTCTGCTCCCTTTACTAATTTAGTATTTGTCTATAAACATGTGTTTCCACTATTGTATTTCCCCATCTTTCTTGGTCTATTTTATGCCCACTTCAAAGCATCTCTGCAAATGATTTGATACTCCTTCCCTCTCTTAAACATCAAGACTGGTAACTACTTCAATCAAAAGATTGCAGAAGTGATGCTAAGTGATTTTCAAAACTCAACCAAAAGTATACCGAGCTCCTACCTTGTTCTCTAGAACAGTTTATCATGACTTTGTGAATCTCCAGGTAAGAATCCCATGTAACCTGATGTCACCATGCTGGTGTTTGCTCAAGGGTTCCAGGTGAGGGCCACTATGCCATGATCTTCATCCAGGTGACAGATATACAAATAAAGAATGACCAAGTCCATTCACAAACAAGATAAAACCAAGTAACCACTGTCAGTTTTATAAGGAGTAGAAGAATTAGACAGCTGATCCCTAGGAAATTCCTGAACCACACATTTATAATACTTAATAAATGGCATTGCTTAAGATTCTAATGTGGGATAGTTTATAATGCATTTGCGGTGGATGACTAGAATGAGCACTTTCTTGGAGTGTGCTCTTTCACATTCACCATTTGGACACTCAGAACTTTTGCACCTGTCAAATGAATGCTGAAATTAGTAGACCTCATAATGAGGTACTTGCACATATGATTTTAAAGTCCCATCATTTTAGGGAACAGATGGTTGGGTGGTATCACTGACTCAATGGACATGGGATTGAGCAAGCTCCAGGAGTTGGTTATGGACAGGGAAGCCTGGAGTGCTGCAGTCCATGGAGTTGCAAAGAGTCAGACACGCCTGAGAAACTGAACTGAGCTGACTGAACATAGCTATTACTTAGAAAACCCACTATGGTTGCAATTACCTGCAGGCTAATTTCTGCCCCTATGGATAAATGTAGGCAAAAGATTTGAATGAGAAATAGAATACTACTAGAGTCTCTTTAAAAAGGCATTTCTGGATTACTCTGTACATATTTCTGATGACCTGTGATCACTGACATCATAAGCCATTACTCAGAGTGGAAATCTTGCTCCTTGTATACTAAGTTAAAATTATTACAGTAAGTCATTTTTGCCTGAAATTCTTCACATTCTCATGTTTTATTTTTCTATCTTAGCTGTGAAAGTAAAAGTGAAAGTCGCTCAGTTGTGTCCAACTCTTTACAACCCTATGCACTATACAGTCCCTAGAATTCTCCAGGCCCGAATACTGGAACAGGTAGTCTTTCCCTTCTCAAACCCAGGGAGTTTTCTCAACCCAGGGAGAGAACTCAGGTCTCCCTCATTGCAGGTGGATTCTTTACCAGCTGAGCCACAAGAGAAGCTGTGGTATGCTATTCACATGGTCTTTCAGTCTTTTGAAGGTGTCCAGTTGTGACAACACCATTATATTGTTTAATGAAAAAACACTGGCCTATTCATAGCATTCTAGAAGAAAGAAAGAATATTGAGAGCTACATTCTTTTAAATGTATGAAAAAGTGAACCTGAAAAATGAAAGTGTTAGTTTCTCTGTCATGTCTGATTCTTTGTGACCCCGATGGACTATTTTCTGCCAGGCTCCTCTATCCTTGAGATTTTCCAGGCAAGAATGCCAGAGTGGGTTTCCATTCTTTTCTCCAGAGAATCTTCCCAGTTCAGGAATCACACCTGAGTCCCTCACAATGCAGGCAGATTCTTTACCATCTGAGCCACGAGGAATTATTACATGTAACTTACAAACTAATATATTTTGAAAAATAATGATTTAAATTTCGATAACCCAAAACCAAGACAAAATAAATGTATATTTCTACAACTTATGAAAATATGTGTGTGTAATATATTACATAATGATTCACTTCTACATGTTGTCTGTAAGCTTCTCTATTTACACAACAATATTTTACTGACAGTAATGCAGGCTAACCAAAGACATTTGCTGACATTTTTAACCTTTACCTGTTATATTATTCCTTACCTTACTTGACTTATTATTTTTATACATTTATACCATTGTTAGTTTTTCACTAAAACAAAACATATTGAATAACATCATATATATCTTTGGGCATTTTCCCAGTTATTTTTTAAGGATATGTTTCTAGAAAGTGAGAGTCATAGGTCAAAGTTTATAATGTATTTATGAAGAGATGACTCTTGCCACATGAATACTGAGGATAGTTCTTTACATGATCAATATGATAAGTAAAAGAAAAATATCATCTGTGACTTTAAGAGAAAAAAATAATCAGTACCACTTATAAAAAGGCAGTTTCCTCATTTAATGAAATTTTGTGTGAAGTTGTTGAGTTATACATACTGGTTCATTATGGATAATGGTCTAATTTGTAAATTAAAAATAGTAGCACTTTCAGCAGTAATGAGAGGTCATGGAGTAAAGGGATGTTGGAACTGGCATCACTCATCTTTGGGTTTCCGGCAATAATGATTAGAATCTCGCTGTGAGTAGATTTTGTAAATGGCTGTTGAAGTCACACAAATAAATAATAATTTTCAGATTCTTGGGCACGTAAAAATGGTGAGCTAGACAATGCAGGGGTATTTTCTGTATGGCACTCACCACACAGAATCTCATCACTCAACCTTATATTTTCCTCACTGATTCATTTGCACGTAGTCATGTAGGCAAAAAAAAACAAACAAAATATTCTACCATACTTAGTCTTTACCTGAGTTAAGCTTACTGTCTGCATAGAATAATTCTGAAGAGCTTGAGCACACATTCCCACTCCCAGCACACACACACACACACACACACACACACACACATATACACACACATACAGTCTGACACGAAAACTCTGCTAAAAACCATTTCAATGTAGCTGTTCTTTATAGTTAGAAAATGGAAGATACTAGTTTGAAAATTTTCCAACAAAATTAGTGCCTAAAAAAATTAAAAACATAAGCATTTGCAAGATTATTTAGAAATTAGAATAGGTAAGATAAACACAAAAATTATATTTTTATAATTTGAGAAGTATTAGATAGTTATTATGGCAAAGAAAATAAAATAGTCTCTTAAACAAATGTGACAAATGAGTGTTCACATTCCAAAAAATAAAGTTGGACCCCTACTTTTACTCATGCAAAAAATTAGCTCAAACTGGATCAGCAACTTAAAATATAATAACTAAACCCATAAAATTCATAGAAAACATGTGTACATTTCCATGACCTTAGGTTTGGCAATGGACTCTAATATGGCACCAAAAGTACAATCAATAAAAGAAAAACTATATAAATTAGACTTTATCAAAAGTAACAACTTCTGTGCATTAAAGAACATTATCAAGAAAGAGGAAATAACCTACAAAATTGGAGAGATTATGGCATATCATATATCTGATAAGAGTACTGTATTATTCACTGTTCTTTAGAGAAACAGAACCAATAAGGAATAGATAGAAATAGATTTAATATGGATACAGATATATGAAAGAGAAAAGAGAAAGAGACTTGTTATGGAAATTGGTTCACACTCTTATGAACGTGGAAAATTTCCAAAGTCTCCTGTCTGCAAGCTGGAGACCCAAGAAAGATCATGATACAGCTCAAACTGAATCGAAAACCAGATAACCAGGGGAGTTAATGGTATAAGTTCCCATAAACCAGGGTTTTGATGTCTGAGCGCAGTAAAAGATAGATGTCTCAGTTCAAGAAAAGAAAGTTGTCCTTTCTTTCCTTTTTGTTCTGTTCAAGCCCCGAAAGGATTGAATGATGCCCACTCACATTGATAAAAGATCCTACTCAGTCTACTGAATCAAATGTAGCTTCTTATAAAAACACCCTCACAGATACACCCAGAAATATTTTATCAGCTATATTAGCATCAAGCTGACACAAAAATCCAACCATAAAAGGTTTAATTTGCAGAATATATTTTAAAAACAATTAAAACTCAACAAAAAGCAAACAACCTAAGTTAAAAATGGACAAGGGTCTTAGATAGAGATTCCTCCAAAGGAAACATAGAAATGTCCAAAAAGCACCTGAAAAAATGCAAGACAACTTTATTCATTAGGAAAAAGGCAAGTCAAAATCTTGAGATATCACTTCACACTTATTAGGATGGCTATAATAACATTTTTTAATGGAAATTAACAAATGTTGAAAAGAATGTGGAGAAATTTGGAACTTCATACACTGCTGATAGGAATGTAAAATTGCACATCTATGGAAAACAGTTCAGTGATTCCTCAAAAAGTGAAATATAAAATTATTATATGGACCAGCAATTACAGTCATGTGTACACATAAAAGAACTGAGATAAGTTACTCAAACGAATACATGCATATGCATGTTATTATATCATTGTTCACAATAGCAAAAATGTGGGGAAAATCCACTTTCTAAAACTAAACAAAAGGATAAACAAACTGCAGTACATACATACGTATATACATACATAAAATGGAATATTTTTCACCTACAAAAAGGAATACCATACTAGTATATTCTACAAGGTGGATGAACTTGAAAACATTTTTCATGAAGAAAGGAGTCAGGCTCAAAACTGCACTTATAGAAATCCATTTATACGAAATAAACAGAATAAGGAAAATTGTAGGGACAGAAAGTGAATCCATGATTTCCAGGAGCTGGTAGAAAGAGAATGGTGAGTGACTGCTTAATAAGTATAGGGTTTTATTTGAGATGATGAAAATATTTTGGAGCTGGATAAATGTGGTGGCTTCGCAATGCTGAGAATATAAGGTCATTTAATTACTCACTTTAGAAATTTAGCAGTGGTTAGAGTAACCCAGGCTGGTTTTAGAAAAGGCAGAGGAACCAGAGATCAAATTGCCAACATCCACTGGAAAAAGAAGAGAGCTCCAGAAAAAAACATCTATTTCTGCTTTATTGACTATGCCAAAGCCTTTGACTGTGTGGAACACAATAATCTGTGTAAAATTCTGAAAGAGATAGGAATACCAGACCATGTGACCTGCCTCTTGAGAAACCTGTATGCAGGTCAGGAAGCAACAGTTAGAATTGGACATGGAACAGACTGGTTCCAAATAGGAAAAGGAGTACGTCCAGGCTGTATACTGTCACTCTGCTTATTTAACTTATATGCAGAGTACATCATGAGAAACGCTGGGCTGGAAGAAGCACAAGCTGGAATCAGATTGTCAGGAGAAATATCAATAACCTCAGATATGCAGATGACACCACCCTTATGGCAGAAAGTGAAGAGGAACTAAAAAGCCTCTGGAGGAAAGTGAAAGAGGAGAGTGAAAAAGTTGGCTCAAAGCTCAACATTCAGAAAACTAAGATTATGGCATCTGGTCCCATCAGTTCATGGGAAATAGATGAGGAAACAGTGGAAACAGTGTCAGACTTTATTTTGAAGGGCTCCAAAATCACTGCAGATGGTGATTGCAGCCATGAAATTAAAAGACGTTTACTCCTTGGAAAGAAAGTTATGACCAACCTAGGTAACATATTCAAAAGCAGAGACATTACTTTGTCAACGAAGTTCCATCTTGTCAACGCTATGGTTTTTCCAGCGGGTCATGTATTGATATAAGAGTTGGACTGTGAAGAAAGCTGAGCGCTGAAGAATTGATGCTTTGAACTGTGGTGTTGGAGAAGACCTTTGAGAGTCCCTTGGACTGCAAGGAGATCCAACCAGTCCATTCTAAAGGAGATCAGCCCTGGGTGTTCATTGGAAGGACTGATGATGAAGCTGAAACTCCAATACTTTGGCCACCTCATGCGAAAAGTTGACTCATTGGAAAAGACCCTGATGCTGGGAGGGATTGGGGGCAGGAGGAGAAGGGGACAACAGAGGATGAGATGGCTGGATGGCCTCACCGACTCGATGGACATGAGTCTGAGTGAACTCTGGGAGTTGGTGATGGACAGGGAGGCCTGGCGTGCTGCAATTCATGGGGTCGCAGAGTCGGACATGATTGAGAGACTGAAGTGAAGTGAAGTGAAGTGAAGTGAAGTCGCTCAGTTGTGTCCGACTCTTTGCGACCCCATGGACTGTAGCCTGCCAGGCTCCTCTGTCCTAGGGATTCTCCAGGCAAGAATACTGGAGTGGGTTACCATTTCCTTCTCCAGGGGATCTTCCTGACCCAGGAATCGAACCCGGGTCCCTCGCATTGGAGGCAGACGCTTTAACCTCTAAGCCACCAGGGAACTGAACTGAGAATTACCCAAATGAGTTGAAAATTCAGTGTAGAGAAAAACCTGCACACAAAGGTTATAACAGCTTTGATCATCACTGCCAAATCAGTCAGTAAAGAATCCACCTGCAATGCAGGAGACTGCCTGCAATACAGGAGACCTGAGTTTGGTCCCTGGGTTGGGAAATCCTCTGCAGAAGGAAATGACAATCCACTCATGTACTCTTGCCTGGGAAATCCCATGGTCAGAGGAAACTGATGGGGTATAGTCCAAGGGGTTGCAAGAGTAGGACAGAAGTTAGCAACTAAGCCACTACCAGAATTACCCAAATGATTTGAAAATTCAGTCGATACAAAAACCTGCACACACGTGTTACAACAGCTTTAATCATCACTGCCAAAATACATAAGCAGCCAAAATGTTCTTCAATAGTAATGGATAAACAAACTGATACATCCATGCTATTGTTGCTGCTTGTTTGCTAAGTCCTGTCTGACTCTTTTGCAGCTTCATGGACTGTAGCCTGTCAGGCTCTTCTGTCCATGGGATTCCCCAGGCAAAAATATTGGAGTGGGTTGTTATTTCCTTCTCTAGGAGATATTCCCAATCCAGGGATCAAACTTGTGTCTCCTATACTGCAGGCAGATTCTTTTCTGCTGAGCCACCTGGGAAGCTCAATATATCTATACAATAGAATATTATTGAGTTATCAGGCTATGAAAAGGCAAAGAAGAATCTTAAATGCATATGGCTAAGTTAAGGAAACCAATCTGAAAAGATTATATACTGTGTTATTCTAACTATATGACATTCTGGAAAAGGCAAAATATGGAAACAATAAAATGATCTGTAGTTGTTAGGGGCTGGAGGGTGGGAAAAGTAATGAGTAGGCGCAACACAGGATTTTTAGGACTCTCAAACTATTCTCTGTGATATCACAATGATGGATACATGTCATACAGTTTTAAAACCTATAGAATGTACAATACTGAGTGAACTCTAATGTAAACTGTGGATTTTGTTAACAATTATGTATCATTACTGACTCGTCAGTTATAACGAATGCACTTTACTAATGCTGCATGTTGATAAAATAGGAAATTAATCATCACTCAATTATAAATTTATTATACAAAATATAAAAAGAATGTTTTGCTTCTTTTCTTTTCCTATGACTAGAAACTCAAGTATAAACAAAAAAATTTCAACTAGACTTCATTACAATTATTTTTTTAATCAGGATCTGACCTGCATTTTATTTATTTTTTAATACAAATTTATTTATTTTAATTGGAGGTTAATTACTTTACAATAGTGTATTGCTTTTGCCATGCATCAACATGAATCCGCCACGGGTGTACACGTGTTCCCCATCCTGAACCCTCCTCCCCCATCCCTCCCTGTACCATCCCTCTAGGTCGTCCCAGTGCACCAGCTCCGAGCATCCTGTATCCTGCATCAAACCTGGACTGGCAATTCGTTTCATATATGAT
>SJYF01001181.1:121415-133981 GCA_006410515.1 Procapra przewalskii
TTCTCCTATCAAGTTCACACTTTGAATCTGTTTGAAGTATATGCTGCAAACAGTGACCTATTATTAAAAATTATTTTCATTGATTAACTATAACTCAAGCCTTCTCTCAAATTAATGAAAGCAAAGGTTGTAAACCACTTCCCTTGTACCAAAGACTTAACACTATTTTATTTTTTAGGTTCTCAGAATTATGCCATTTTGAAATTCATAGTAAACAAATGACAATTAATCTTTCACATAGAAGCCCAAAGTTCTATCCAATATTCTTGAAAGGACTGAAAAAAATAAAATAATGTTATTAAATTTTCAACATTTTTTAAAAATTATCACATGATTTAACTATATAAATGTAAATAATATGGCTTCTGCAAAGCAAGAAATGCCCAGTGGGAATCAAAATATGCATGGAACATGAAATACGTGTAGCAAAGTTTAGCAAAGATCTTCAAAAGCAATGAAAACATTGTAAGATGATGGTCAACCCAAACTTTGTGCTTCAAGTTATTTTCAAATTCCATAAATGAAAGATTGAACCAATGGGTAAGGAGTAACTCCTTCAAGAACAGAGTCAAGAATCGACATCAAGCCTTTCTGCCTTTAAAGTCATGATCTAGCCTTGGTGTGTGTGTGCATCATTGGCACGTCCCCTCCTTCCCCGTGTCCCTGCCCACTTATTAGACTAACATGAGATCTGTTACTGATCCTCAGCATTACGGCCATTCTTGATTTTTCAAAGAAATTCAGATATTGACACATGTGTACGAAGAATGAGAAAACTGTGTCCATTTAAACTTCTTCCTCTCTCTCCAGTGTCTCTTTATGTGTGCTTGACAGAAGTCTTTCGGGGAAACATGAAAAAAAATAGAAATATATCAAATATAGTTTTAGATATGTCTTTTTATCTAGCACAGATTTACTAACATACTTTTGGAAACCATCAATTGTTCATTCTGCCACTCTGCTTTCAGTGGCATTATAATTCATCCCCAGATTGCTAGAGAAATGATCTGTTAACTGCAATGTCTATTGCATGACTGCAAAACAAAACTGAGCAGTAATAAATAGCCACATACCAAGTAATAAATGGTTTGTTTTCAAAATAAGATTCTGATTACTTGGATTAAAAAAAGTGAAATACAATATTAAAGCATAAAAATGCTGAAATCTATTGAGAGACGTGGCGGTGTCATGTGGCTTGGTGAAAATGAATGCAGGTTTTTCTTGTTTTCAATTAAAATGACATCATTTCTAGAAACATTTATTTGGCTGTATTGCACATTACAATTTTTCAATTCTTATTCATAATTCTCATTGGAATCAAAAAACAAAAAATCAATCTTAAAATGATTTAAACTATTTTTCTACCTGATACCCTNNATACCCTAGGAAATGTATTACTTTGTAATTACTAATTAAACACACAAAATAAAGCATTTGTCACTTATTAGTAATGATTTATAGTTGATGAACCTGTCTTGAAATTTACAGTACTTCAAAATTGCTGTCACAGAGTAGAACAGGAAAATTAATTTTAGTCACTAATGCAGACCTCAACAGAAACTCAGATCCAGAGCTGTGGGACATATAAATAAGATAAATATACTCACAGTCTATTTCAAAGGCATCAAATAAAACCAGTCATAGCTATGAACCTTGGAATTGCTTTGTTCTTTCAGTAACAGCATTGTTGAATCTGAAAATATCCTGGTACCAAGATTGAGAGATAGCCTTAGGCCAGATCTAGCTTTGCAAAATAAAGAAAATAGCTTTCTTCACGTCATTCCCGACATTTGCAAAAAAAGAAATTTTGAGGGCAAAATAAGCTCTGGAGTTCAGGTTTCTTCCATTCCGGTAAAATGTCCCTTTATTTATAATATGCTTCCTCTTCTCCATCTCCTTATCAATTGAGTAGCATCTGTAAGTCACTACATTTTAAATTTATGCTTCTTCCTTTGAAAATATAAGGTGAGACTGATTGTCTTCAAGTGTAAAATGCCATTCAAGATCTGAGTGACATTAATCTATAAGAATTCTTTTTTCAATGTAAGCTAGTGAACATTCCTTTGTTGATACAGGGAAAGCTACCTGTCTCCTTTACCCAAGAGTAGTGATTGAAACTGAACCCTATGCTGCAACAAAGGCTGAAGGAACAACATCACTAAAGCAGATAAAAATTTAGGATAAAAATATTCTTTTTGTGGTTAATTCAGTTCAGTCGCTCAGTCATGTCTGACTCTTTGTGACCCCATGGACTGCAGCATGCCAGGCCTCCCTGTCCATCATGAACATCCTGAGTTTGCTCAAACTCATGTCCATTGAGTCGGTGATGCCATGAGTCGGTAATGCCATCCAACCATCTCATCCTCTGTTGTCCCCTTCTTCTCCCACCTACAATCTTTCCCAGAGTCAGGGTCTTTGGCAAAGGGTCTTGGAGTTTCAGTTTCAACATCCATTCTTTCAATGAATATTCAGAACTGATTTCCTTTAGGATGGACTGGTTGGATCTCCTTGTGGTCCAAGGGACTCTCAAGAGTCTTTTCCAACACCACAGTTCAAAAGCATCAATTCTTCAGTGCTCAGTTTTCTTTATGGTCCAACCCTCACACCCATACATATCTACTGGAATAACCATGGCCTTGATTAGATGGACCTTTTTTGGCAAAAGAATGTCTGCTTTATATATGCTGTCTAGATGGTCATAACTTTCCTTCCAAGGAGTAAATGTCTTTTAATTTCATAGCTGCAGTCACCCTCTGCAGTGATTTTGGAGCCAAACAAATTCTGCCACTGTTTCCATTGCTTCCCCATCTATTTGCCATCAAGTGTTGGGACTGCATGCCATGACTTTTGTTTTCTGAATGTTAAGTTTCAAGCCAACTTTTTCACTCTCCTCATTCACTTTCATCAAACAACTCTTTAGTTCCTCTTCACTTTTTGCCATAAAGGTGGTGTCATCTGCATATTTGACATTATTGATATTTTTCCTGGCAATCTTGATTCAAGCTTGTGTTTCATCCAGTCCAGCATTTCTCATGATGTACTCTGCATATAAGTTAAATAAGTAGTGTGACAATATACAGCCTTGATGTACTCCTTTCTCTATTTGGAACTAGTTTGTTGTTCCATGTCCAGTTTTAACTGTTTCTTCCACACCTGCATACAGATTTCTCAAGAGGCAGGTCAGGTGGTCTGGTATTCCCATCTCTCAGATTTTTCCACAATTTGTTGTAATCCACAAAGTCAAAGGCTTTGGCATATTCACTAAAGCAGAAATAGATGTTTTTATGGAACTCTCCTGCTCTTTTTGTTGATCCAATGAATGTTGGCAATTTAATCTCTGGTTTCTCTGCCTTTTCTAAATCTCGCTTGAACATCTGGAAGTTCACAGTTCATGTGCTGTTGAAGCTTGGCTTGGAGAGTTTTAAGTGTTACTTTGCTAGCATGTGAGATGAGTGCAATTGTGTGGTAGTTAGTCTGAGCATTCTTTGGCATTGCCTTTCTTTGGGATTGGAATGAAAACTGACTTTTCCAGTTCTATCCACTGCTGAGTTTTCCAAATTTGCTGGCATATTGAGTGCAGATCTTTCATAGCACTGTATTTTAGGATTTTAAATAGCTCAACTAGAATTCCATCATTCCACTAGCTTTGTTCATAGTGATGCTTCCTAAGGACCACTTGACTTTGCATTCCAGGATGTCTGTCTCTAGGTGAGTGATCACACCATCTGATTATTTGGGTCATGAAGATCTTTTCTGTATATTTCTTCTTGTATTCTTGCCATCTCTTCTTAATGTCTTTTGCTTCTGTTAGGTCCATACAATTTCTGTCCTTTATTGTGCCCATCTTTGCAGGAAATGTTCCCTGGTATCTCTATTTTTCTTGAAGAGATCTCTAGTCTTTCCCATTCTGTTGTTTTCCTCTATTTCTTTGCATTGATCACTGAAGAAAGCTTTCTTATCTCTCCTCGCTATTCTTTGGAATTCTGCATTCAAGTAGTTATATCTTTCTTTTTCTCCTTTGTCTTTCACTTCTCTTCACTTCACAACTATTTGTAAGGCAACCATTTTGCCTTTTTGTATATCTTTTTCTTGAGGATGGCCTTGATCACTGCCTCCTGTACTATATCACAAACCTCTGTCCATAGTTCTTCAGGCACTGTGTCTTTCAGATCTAATCCCTTGAATCTATTTGTCACTTCCACTGTATATTCATAAGAGATTTGATTTAGGTCATACCTGAATGTTCTAGTGATTGTCCCTATGTTCTTCATTTTAAGTCTGAATTTGGCAATAAGAAGTTAATGATCTGAGCCACAGTCAGTTCCTGGTCTTGTTTTTGCTGACTGTATAGAGCTTTTCCATCTTTAGCTGCAAAGAATATAATCAATCTGATTTTGGTATTGACCATTTGGTGATGTCTTTGTGTAGAGTTTTCTCTTGTGTTTTTGGAAGACGGTGTTTGCTATGACCAGTGCATTTTCTTGACAAAACTCTACTCGCCTTTGCCCTCCTTCATTCTGTACTCCAAGGACAAATTTGCATGTTACTTCAGGTGTTTCTTGACTTCCTACTTTTGCATTCCAGTCCCCTATAATGAAAAGGATATCTTTTTGGGTATTAGTTCTAGAAGGTCTTGTAGGTCTTCATAGAACCACTCAACTTCAGCTTCTTCAGCATTGCTGGTCAGGGCATAGACTTGGATTACCATGATATTGAATGGTTTGCCTTAGAAAAGAACAGAGGTCATTCTGTCGTTTTGGAGATTGCATCCAAGTACTGCATTTTGGACTCTTTTGTTGACCATGATGGCTGCTCCATTTCTTCTAAGGGATTCTTGCCTTCAGTAGTAGATATAATGGCCCATCTGAGTTAAATTCACCCATTCCAGTCCATTTTAGTTCGCTGATTCTTAAAATGTCAATGTTCACTCTTGGCATCTTCTGTTTGACCACTTCCAATTTGCCCTGATTCATGGACCTAACATTCCAATATTGCTCTTACAGCATCAGACTTTACTTCCAACAATATAGTCACATCCACCACTGGACGCTGTTGCTGGTTTTGCTCTGTCTCTTCTTTCTTTCTGGAGTTATTTCTCTATTGATTTCCAGTAGCATATTGGGCGTATACAGACCTGGGGAGTTCATCTTTCAATGTCCTATCTTGTTGCCTTTTCATACTGTTCATGGGGTTCTCAAAGCAAGTATACTGAAGTGGTTTGCCATTCCCTTTTGTGGTTAAGCTCCCACCTAATCCAGCCAAACTCCATATGATAAATGAAATTGAAGACAAGGAGATCAAATCGAACTGTGAACCATTGACACTGATCTTGGTCACCTTCTCAGCCACCTGAGAAGGTGGAGAAGTTGTCCTTCAATGATATATCTTTGCCCAAGCTGGTTCTTAGGTGCAGCACTTGGAATATTTGATCTTTTTTTGCAGCATGCAGGAATTTGTATTTTTGACATGCAGGATCCAGTTCCCTGACTAGGGATTAAACCCAAGCCCCCACAATGGGAGCATGGAGTCTTAGCCACTGGACCACCAGGGAAGTCTCTCCCCTTACACCTAAGTCTTGAGAGACATTTCTCAGAAGGGTCAGAGTTCTTGAAGGACTGATTTGCCCCGCCATTTTTTTTTCTGTTATGGTTTATTACAGGATATTGAATAGTCCCCTGTGTTGTACAGTAGAACCCTGTTTTTATTCATTCTATATAAAAGTTTGCCTCTGCTAACTTCAAACCCCCAGTCCATCTCTCCACCATCCTCCCTTCCCTCTTTTCCTTCTTTGTGCTCCCTCCTAAGTCCCTCTAGTCAAGGCTATGGTTTTTCCTGGGGTCATGTATGGATGTGAGAGTTGGACTGTGCAGAAGGCTGAGTCCTGAAGAAGTGATGCTTTTGAACTGTGGTGTTGGAGAAGACTCTTGAGAGTCCCTTGGACTACAAGGAGATCCAACCAATCCATTCTGAAGGAGATCAGCCCTGGGATTTTCTTGGAAGGAATGATGCTAAAGCTGAAACTCCAGTACTTTGGCCACTTCATGTGAAGAGTTGACTCATTGGAAAAGACTCTGATGCTGGGAGTGATTGGGGGCAGGAGGAGAAGGGGACGACAGAAGATGAGATGGCTGGATGGCATCACTGACTCGATGGACATGAGTCTGAGTGAACTCCAGGAGCTAGTGATGGACAGGGAGGCCTGGTGTGCTGTGATTCATGGGATCGCAAAGAGTTGGACACGACTGAGTTACTGAACTGAACCGAACTGAACTGAAAGCTACGTCACTTACTTATCACCTGAAGAAAAGTCAGGAAAATGATTTCAGACCAGGAGTTACAAAAAGCAGTTTCATTTAAGAAGGAGAAAACAGATTAACTTAGAAAAATATTAAAATTCTCAAGAAGAGATATACATAAAGTTCACATAATTAACAGAGCTATTTTAATATTAGGTCAGATGTTTGGTGCTTTGCAAACATACATTTTGTGAAGAAGCAAAAAGTATAGCTTAAATCCAACGAATTATTTTGATATAAGTGGCTGTTGCCATCCTTTAATTGCCTTTCTCATTGTTGATAGTAACTACCTTGCTTTACAAATGATTATTGCTTTTCTTGAAAAATATAATTTTAAAAGTATAATTACAATTTGAAATTTAAGCTCAAGGCATTCATAATAAAAGAAAAGCACTATTTCTTTCCAAGCATTAATAGCATGCTTCCCAATATAAAATGAACATTATGTCAAAGATTTAACTCTTCAATGAAGGAAGCAACAAAGAATCAGTGACAGAACTGAAGACTGAAAATGGTGAAATAAGGGTGCTAACATAGATGTAAAATGGATTAAGGTCCTAAGGGGCAAGAAAATCATATGTTATTGAGAATAATTCCTACCAACAAAAAAGTAATTTGCATCTACAGTTTAACATAGGGTCTCCCATGATTGTTCAGTGGTAAAGAATCCACCTGCCAGTTCAGGAGATGTGGGTTCACTCTCCAGGCTGGGAAGGTCCCCTGGAAAAGGAAATGGCAACCCACTCCAGTGTTTTTGTCAGAAGAATCTGATGGAAAGAAGAACCTTGCAGGCTACAGTCCATGAGGTCAAGAAAGAGTTGGGCATGATTTAGCGACTAGTGACAACACCTTAACACATAACTTTGCAGAATTTGAGGCTATTCCCTTAATAAATTGGAAGTAGCAAGTCAAACAAATGGAAAAAAATATACATCCTTTAGAAAATTATATTACCCTTTCTCAGGCTTGTTAGACAATGCTCCAAGATGAGGCCGCAAAACTTATAGGCTTCCTTTGGCCTTATTTTCAAGTTCCACATAATTTTTCTTACCAACTTCACTACTGTTAAAATTTCCTCCTTATAAAAAAAGTAAAACAAACCAAAAAAAGAAGAAGAAGAAGGAAAAGAATGCTTAGTACATTGTCAGTTTGCATTGTTTTCTTCTAGAAAAGTGTCACTTGTCTCAGTTGATTTTTAGTTATACACTCAAATGTTCTGTAATACACAGCTGAAATAATGTTCCATAAATATCTTATTCAATTTATGGGCTTCTGTCCTGTTTTATGAATTTACCAGCTATTGTTCTCACGAATAAAAATACTCACTAATTGGAAATGTCAGAAGGCCATAAAATAGTAAATTTTTTCATTCCACAATATTTTGATGGAGGTGGGAAAAGCAGAAACAATCTCAAGATAAAATATGCTGCTGTTAAATGAAGGAAAATAATTACAAATATGTTAATAAGTAACTGATTATTAAGTCATGTAAAGTATCCTGTTGAATGTTGAGTGAGAATTAATAAAGTAAAATTCTTTGTCTGATGGATTGGATAATAATTTGCCTGGTAGTTTTTTATATGGCTGATTTCCATTATCATTCTGCAATGATTTCACTGATAACTAGAACAAGCCCAGCCTCCTTTGCATTTACGATTGTGTATGCACGCTCATATATTACACTGTTAACCTGGTGACCTTATCCTCACTGCCAGCAGTATTATGTCTCATTTGAAGATGGAAAAGATCAGTGAATTTTTAAAAGAGATTTATACGCACTAATTCTTTCTCTCTGATATTTACCAATTATGTTTTCAAAAAGAAAACAATCGCAAGGCATTCTCAGAATAAAGACACAAACAGTTATTCTGAAGTCAATGCCAAAATGCTTTCCAATTGTCATGTTTTGACTGCTTGAAAGGCTTTGGTTTCAGTAAAGAAATAAGAATTTCACAACAGTCGCTGAAGTGCATCAGAGAAGGAAGATATCCTGTAGCTATAAATCCAAGTACTTAGTTTCAGAGAAATTAGCAGGGTTTAAGTTGATTTGCTTCCTGCTGGGGATCTATGATATTTTTCTTTCTAAGGCTCAAGTACATTTTCAGAATCGCTTTGTTTATTCTGTATCCAGGGTGGAAGTTGACTAGGTGAGTGAATGTAGTAAAGGACTTATAGAGGAAAATAAGCTTAATGCTAGAAGCAACGGGATAGACACACTTTGCTCAGTGTTTTTTAAGAGCCTGTGCCAAGTGCTTGAAAGCCTTTTGTCCTTTAATTCTCACTATATTTCGAGGAAGGAAACTCATCACTCCCATTTTGTAGGCTTGAAAACTGAGATGTAAACATTAATTTAATTTTCTCAGTGTCACACAGCTCATGAATTGTGAAGCTGGAAGTTGAACACATTTAAGTCAACTCCAGAGGTCACAAACAACTATTCTATACTGTCTTTACCATTAATAGGTTGAATAAGCCAGGTGTTAGCTCCACTGTAATAATCAATGGCTCAGCTTTTTTTCTTCATATGAAAATAAAGATTTTAAAATCAATAACACAGATGATAGTTTTTCTTTCTATGATTCACGGTCATATATTATGCTATTTTTCCAAAGAAAAAGACACTTCCCAGCCTTTTCCTAAAACTGAAAATGATATCATTATGAAGATTTCATACATTCAGCATAATTATGTCTTTATAGCTTGAAAAATATGTGGACTTTCACTTGATAACTTTTCTTAGACTTCATTAATCAAAGGCACAACACTACAATCATTTAGAAATACTTACAAATGATTTGCATCTTGAAATCAAAATATCATTTACATACATTTGAAAATTTGAAATAAAGCTATGTACAGAGATTGTTTATTTAGTCTAGAGTTACTCTTTGTTATGCAAATACATCCCCAACTTTACTGTATTTAACTTTCAATCACCTGGTGCATGGGCTATATGGCTTCCCAGGGGGCTCAGTAGTAAAGAACCCACCTGCCAATGCAAGAGCCACAGGAGACACAGGCTCAATGCCTGGACCAGGAAGATCCCCCAGAGTAGGGAAGGGCAGCCCCCTCCACTATTCTTGCCAAGATAACCCCATGGACAGAGGAGCCTGGCAGGCTTCAGTCCATGGGCTTACAAAAGAATTGGACACTTCTGAGTGATGGAGCACACACTCAAGGCCTATAGGTTGGGAATCACTGATATAGAAATTTCAAAGAAATCTTAAAGCAGACATATCACTTTTTTTCTAAAATGCAAAGAAAGAAATAATTTTCCAGCACTTAATATTTAATGTCAGATGTATAAGTATATCCTGAAGAACATTCATCAGATAATAACTTACAGTTTGCTATTTATACTAAAGGCCCATTAGTCCTTTTACAGTTTGGAGACTAGTTTTCTGTAGCTGCTTTGCTGTCACTAAGTATTATAGACTGGGTAACTAATTAACAGAAATTTATTTTCTCACAGTTCTGGAGGCTAGAACCTCAAGAGCAAAGCATCAGCAGAGCTGGATTCTTCTGAGTCCTCTCTTCTCAGTTTGAACATGGCTGCCTTCTCACTGCGGGCTTACTTGATCGTTTCTTTGTGTGTGTCCTAATCTCTTCTTCTAAGGACATAAGTCAGATTGTATTTGAGGGTATGCTCAGTTGTGTCTGACTCTGTGACTCCATGGACTGTAGCCTGCCAGGGTTCTCTGTACATGGAATTTTCTAGGCAAGAATACTGGAGTGAGTTACCATTTCCTTCTTCAGGGAAATCTCCCATCCCATAGATGGAACCCTCATCTCTTGGGTCTCGCTTAACCTTAACTGCTGCTTTAAAGATCCTAACTCCAAATACAGCTCCATTCTGAGTTAGAAGAAGCTACAACTTCAACATATGAATTTTGAGGGGAGGGAAATTAACACACAATCTGGAAATTTGAGGGTGGAACCTTTATTTGATTATGTATAGTTTATCCATTAAGACTGCTTCATTTTGATTTGCACAGTGCATTTGCATTAATAGATATATTATCTTATTTCACCACATAAAGAGAAATGTGTTAAAATAAATTTTTGCAAAAAAAACATAAAATAAAGAATAAAAATAAAAAAAGTAATGCAACCTTAAGAAGATACAAGATAAAGTAAATTAGAAAGAGAAAAACAAATATTCCAAATTAACACATATATGGAATCCAGAAAAAGAAAAGTATAGAAGATCTTATTTGCAAAGCAGAAATAGAGACACAGATGTAGAGAACAAATATATGGATACCAAGGGGGAAGAGGAGCATGGGAGGAATTGGGAGATTGGGATTAGCACACATATTTATTGATGCCATGTATAAAAGAGATAACTAAAGAGAATATGCTGTTAGAACAGGGAAATTACTTAAGATACTGTGGTGACCTGAATGGGAAGTAAATCCAAAAGGGAGGGAATATATGTATATGTTGGGGTAAAGAATGGCAATCCATTCTAGTATTCTTGCCTGGAGAATCCCAAGGACAGAAGAGCCTGGTGAGCTGCAGCCCATGGGTCCCAAAGAGTCAGACTCAACTGAGTGACTAACCCACATATGCATATGCATGGCTGATTCATTTCGCCGTACAGTAGAAACTAATACAGCATGGTAAACCATATATATTACAATGAAAATTAATTTTAATGAAGAAGATCCAAGAAAATATCATAGATGACCACTCCACTCCTGGTACAAGTTTTTCTCAGTCACATAATAAGGTAAAAAGAATGAACGACATTAAGAGAGATGCAAGGATGCTGGTGCTAAGTCGCTTCAGTTGTGTCCGACTCTGTGCGACCCCATAGATGGCAGCCCACCAGACTCCGCAGTCCCTGGGATTCTCCAGGCAAGAACAATGGAGTAGGTTGTCATTTCCTTCTCCAATGCATGAAAGTGAAAAGTGAAAGTGAAGTCTCTCAATCATGTCCAACTCTTCGCGACCACATGGACTGCAGCCTACCAGGCTCCTCCCTCCACGGGGTTTTCCAAGCAAGAGTACTAGAGTGGGTTGCCATTGCCTTCTCCAATGCAAGGATAACTCATGAGTTTTCTTTATATTACTAAATTTATTTATGCTATTACTAAAATTTTTGCTTTACTGTAACTGTATTCCGTTCAGCACTTTGTTGGAGAAATAAACAAGAGAAATAAACTCTCACCATCCGTGAGAGTGTGTGGGAAAACTTTTGTTGACAGTGCTGCACAAGAGTCTGTGGTCAGGGTCCCTGAGACTGTCTCAAGTTTGAAGATTCACTGGAATGACCCACAGGACTTAAAGAGTTTTAGGTTCATGTGTATGCATGGTTAGTTGTTCAGTCCTGTCTGATTCTGTACAACTTTTCGGGTTGTAGCCCACCAGGCTCCTCTGTCCAGGGGATTTTACAGGCAAGAATACTGAGTGGGTTGCCATTTTTCCCTTCTGGGTGATCTTCCCAACTCAGGGATTGAACCTGCATCTCCTGCAAAAGGTTTCTTTACCTGCTGAAACATTGGGGAACATAGTCACAGTTTCTTACAGTGAAAGAATGCAGAGAAAATCAGCAAAGGGAAAAGGCTCCCCAGCAAAGTCCAGAGGAAGCCCAGTGTAAGATTTTAAGCAGCCATCCCAGTGGAGTGGCACAGTTCAGTTCAGTCCAGTTGCTCAGTCATGTACAACTCTTTGCAACCCCACGGACTCTTTCACCAGTAGTCATGTATGGATGTGAGAGTTGGACTATAAAGAAAGCTGAGCACTGAAAAATTGATGCTTTTGAACTGTGGTGTTGGAGAAGACTCTTGAGGGTACCTTGGACTGCAAGGAGATGCAACCAGTCCATCCTAAAGGAAATCAGTCTTGAGTATTCATTGGAAGGACTGATGCTAAAGCTGAAACTCCAATATTTTGGCCACCTGATGTGAGAACTGACTCATTGGAAAAGACCCTGATGCTGGGAAACATTGAGGGCAGGAAGAAACGGGGACACAGAGGAGAAGATGATTGGATGGCATCACTGAGTTGATGGACATGAGTTTGACCAAGCTCTGGGAACTGGTGAAGGTCAGGGAAGTCTGGCATTCTGCATTCATGGAGTAGCACAGAATGACCTTAATTCCTTCAAGCAACATTGTATGGCAATAAGTGTGAAGTTTTGCCAGCTAGGGAAGTTTTGCTGAGCTTGGCTACCATGGATTTATTGGGGGACAGTCACAATCATTTCATCTACAGTGACTCTGTGACTGACTTCAGTTAATGAAACTCCAGTCCCCACAATTGAAA
>SJYF01001181.1:179450-190677 GCA_006410515.1 Procapra przewalskii
TTTTTTTTTTTTTTAGTATGCTGTCTTAGTTTGTCGTAGTTTCTTTCAGAGGAAAAAATGTCTTTTAATTTTATGGCTGCAGTCATTGTCTGCAGTGATTTTGGAGCCCACTTTTTCCCCTTCTATTTGCCATGAAGTGATGGACTGGATGCCATGGTCTTAGTGTTTTGAACACTGAGTTTTAAGCCAGCTTTTTCACTCTCCTCTTTCACCTTCATCAAGAGGCTCTTTAGTTCCTCTTCACTTCTACCATTGTAGAGTGGCAACATCTACATATCTGAGATTGTTGATATTTCTCCTAGGAATCTTTTTTTATAATTTAGATTTATTCATTTTAATTGGAGGCTAATTACTTTTTGATTCCAGCTTGAGAGTCATCCACCACAGTATTTTGCAAGATGCACTCTGCATAGAAGTGAAACAAGCTAGGTGACTATATGCAGTCTTGTTGTACTCCTTTTTTCAATTTGGAACCAATCCATTGTTCCATGTATGGGTGCAATTGTTTCTTCTTGACCTGCATACAGACTTCCCAGAGGCAGGTCAGGTGGTCTGGTATGCCCATCTCTTTTAAGAACTTTCCACAATTTGTTGTGATCCACACCAGGTGGCACTAGTGGTAAAGAACCCTCTTGCCAACACAGGAGACTTCACACAGACTGGATCCCTGGGTCAAAAATATCCCCTGGAGGAGGAAATGGTAACCCACTCCAGTATTCTTGCCTGGAGAATCTCATAGACAGGGGAACCTGGAGGACTACAGGCCGTAGCGTCTCAAAGAGTTGGACAGATTAAAGTGACTTAGCACACACACACAGTCGAAGGTTTTTAGCGTAGTCAATGAAGCAGAAGTAGATATTTTCCTTGAATTACCTTGCTTTCTCTATGACCCAACAGATATTGGTGATTTGATTTCTATTTCCTCTGCCTTTTCTAAATCCAGAATTTACATGTGAAAATTCTCAGTTCAAGTACTGTTGAAGCCTAGCTTGAAGGATATTGAGCCTTATGTGCCTAGCATGTGAAATGAGCACAGCTGTGTAGTAGTTTGAATGTTCCTTGGCCTTGCCCTTCTTTGGGATTGGAATGAAAGCACACCTTTTCCAGCCCAGTGCCCACTGCTGAGTTTACCAAAGTTGCTGACGTATTGAGTGCAGTACTTTACAGCATCATCTTATAAGCTTTTAAGCAGCTCAGCTGGAATTCCATCACCTCCACCAGCTTTTTTCATAGTAATGCTTCCTAAGGCCCACTTGACTTCGCATTCCCAGATCTCTGGCTCTAAGCAAGTGACCACACCATCAAAGTCGTTCAGGTCATTAAGAACTTTCTTCGTACAGTTCTTCTGTGTATTCTTGCCACCTCCTGATCTCTTCTGCTTCTGTTAGGTCCTTACTGTTTCTTCCCTTTATTGTGACCCATCTTTGTATGAAATGTTCCCTTCATATCTTCAATTTTCTTGAAAAGAATGCTAGTCTTTCTTATTCTATTGTTTTCTTCTATTTTGGTACATGCTAAGTCGCGTCAGTCGTGTCCAACTCTGTGCAACCCCATAGACGGCAGCCCAACAGGCTCCCCCATCCCTGGGATTCTCCAGGTAAGAACACTGGAGTGGGTTGACCTTTCCTTCTCCAATGCATGAAAGTGACAAGTGCAAGTGAACTCTCTCAGTTGTGTCCGACTCTTAGCGACCCCATGGACTATAGCCTACCAGGCTCCTCTGTCCATGGAATTCTCCAGGCAAGAGTTCTGGAGTGGGTTGCCATTGCCTTCTCCATTTTGGTACATTACTACCATCTAATTCTCAGACCCTCTAAAAAATTTTCCTAATGTCCTTTTTACAACAGAAGCACTCAAATTCAGGTTGTGTTTTACATTTATTTCTTATTTCTCTTTAGTCTTCTCCAGTCTAAAATATTACCTTTGGCTTCCCTTTATTTTTATGACCTTGATACTTTTGAAAATAGGCCATTGGTATGTTGCAGAAGGTCCTTCAACTTGATTTATCCGAGGTTTTCTCATGATTAGATTTTGGTGATGTGCCCTTGGCAGGAATGCTACAGAGATCATGCTGTTTCTTCTCATTGCATCCTATCCATTAGTGAGCATTTTTAATTTATCTAAATATTGATGATGTTAGCTCTAATTATTTTGTAATTGTTCTTCCAAGGTTTTCTGCTGAAGTTACCTTCCCCCTCTCCCACCCCCGCAACATTTGTACTTTCCATTCTATAAGGAACTTCTTTAAAATTATTTAAATATCCCCTCTCCCATCATAACTGTTTGTTTATTATTTTAGCTTGGATTCACTTTCACTTTTCACTTTCATGCATTGGAGAAGGAAATGGCAACCCACTCCAGTGTTCTTGCCTGGAGAATCCCAGGGACGGGAGAGCCTAGTGGGCTGCTGTCTGTGGGGTCACACAGAGTCGGACACGACTGACGCGACTTAGCAGCAGCAGCAGCAAGGTGTCTTATTTTATTCAATAGCTTACAATCTGTGTACCATTACTTTTATTGGCTCCATCATTTTCCAGCCCTTCCCTGCTTTCTGACCCAACAGGTTCTAAGGTTTTGTCTTATTTCCTTTTGCTACCCTATGATTACTAAGATCATGGCATCCAGTCCCATCACTTCATGGCAAATAGATGGGAAAACAGTGGAAACTGTGACTGACTTTATTTGGGGGGGTTCCAAAATCACTTCAGCCATGAAATTAAAAGACATTTGCTCCTTGGAAGGAAAGTTATGGCCAACCTACACATCATATTAAAAAGCAGAGACATTACTTTGCCAACAAAAGTCCATCTAGTCAAGGCTATGGTTTTTGCAGTAGTCATGTATGGATGTGAGAGTCTGACTATAAAGAAAGCTGAGTGCTAGAGAATTGATGCTTTTGAACTGTGGCATTTGAGAAGACTTTTGAGAGTCCCTTGGACTGCAAGGAGATACAACCAGTCCATCCTAAAGGAGATCAGTCTTGGGTGTTCTTTGGAAGGACTGATGCTGAAACTCCAGTACTTTGGCCAGCTGATGTGGAGAGCTAACTTGTTTGAAAAAACCCTGATGCTGGGAAAGACTGAAGATGGGAGGAAGAGGGGTCAACAGAGGATGAGATGGTTGGATGGCATCACTGACTCAGTGGATATGGGTTTGGGAGGACTCCGAGAGATGCTGATGGACAGGGAAGACTGGCGTGTTTTGGTCTATGGGTGGTAAAGAGTCAAACATGACTGAGCGACTGAACTGAACTGAACCCTACGATTAGTCATTTCTCTAAGAATCAGAGTTCTTTTTAGTGGAGATTGGTGCATAGAAGCCAAAATTTGGAGTTTGATATCATCATTACTGTTGAGGTATCATTACTTTCCAGCCCTCTCAAAGGGCAGAGCTAGATTATCAATTTTTTTAATATGTTTCTATTTCCTTCCAAGTCTTTTGCACTGTTTACACCTATATATAATCTACCTATATTTTTGCATCTGTATATATCTAAAGCTATGTATTTGTACCAATATAAGCAATTCCAACCCAATGAGTTTTTTCTTTTTTTCTTATTTGTAGCTTATTTAGCTGGCTCCATTATTACTAATTTGTTTACTGCCTTCTTTCTCCATGAAGATGCCTTCCTCGGCTCCACTTGGATTTTTACACTTAGTCTTTTTCTGTCATTGCTGACTCTTCAGTAAAGATTCTCTCATCAATCTACTTGGGTTGTCACCTCTCTCTGGGCCAAAGTAGCTTCCCATACCCTTTTTGGACATTTGATTCATTCTGTCTTGACTCAAAACCCTCAGTTCAGTTCAGTTCAGTCACACAGTCATGTCTGAATCTTTGCTACCACATGGACTGCTGCGCGCCAGGCTTCCTTGTCCATCACTAACTCCTGGAGCTGTCAAAATCTTAGGATTAAATATTAATAGTTCTTAAAGAGTTCAGTTTGGGGAAAGGAACAGGAGAAGAGGGAGAGGTAGGGAGAATGAACTCTTTCAATTTTCATACAATGCAAAATTGCTCTTCTATTTTCCTATGAAGTATTATATCAATCTTATTAACCCTCATTAAATAGTAGGAATAAATAACAATTCTTTTTGAAATATTTTTATTTCTTTAATTATGAATGAGGTTGAGAATTTTTTAATATTGTGCATGTTTTTCTATAAAGAGTATTTTTTATTTTTATATTTTACTCTTTGTTCTTTCTCATTGAATTACATTTTATTATTCACTCTACAAATATTTCCTTCACATGTGCTATTGATCTTTAATATCTCTCAAGGTTATGGTTTTTCCTGTGGTCATGTACAGATGTGAGTTGAACTGTGAAGAAAGCTGAGTGCCAAAGAATTGATTCTTTCGAACTGTGGTGTTGGAGAAAACTCTTGAGAGTCCCTTGGACTGCAAGGAGATCCAACCAGTCCATTCTGAAGGAGATCAACCCTGGGATTTCTTTGAAAGGAATGATGCTGAAGCTGAAACTCCAGTACTTTGGCCACTTTATGCGAAGAGTTGACTCATTGGAAAAGACTCCGATGCTAGGAAGGATTGGGGGCAGGAGGAGAAGGGGACGACCGAGGATGAGATGGCTGGATGGCATCACTGACTCGATGGACGTGAGTCTGAGTGAACTCCAGGAGCTGGTGATAGACACGGAGGCCTGGTGTGTTGTGATTCATGGGGTGGCAAAGAGTCGGACATGACTGAGGGACTAAACTGAACTGACTGAACTGACTGAACTGGATATTTTACTTTTTATGAAATCTTTATGTGGAATTCTAGTAATGAGCTCCTTCAAGGCAAGAAGCAAACTTCATATTTATCTTGGACTCATTTCGCCCACGGTACAATGACAGATATTCATTCATTAGTGACTTCCTTTCATTATTTATTTGAAAGTAATTAACCTGAGATTTATGGATAAGTTTAAGAACACTTATGAACTTGAAGACATATGGGTATGTAGGTGTGTCTCTATGTGTATATTTTTCTTAAGAAAAAGGCCAAAATTTCCATGATGATATTGAAATAATTCATCTGGCTCCAATATTATTTTATAAAACTAGAGAAGATGTGCTAAACACTGCCTGAAGAATTATTCACAATAAGTGTTCATCACTCAGTCATATCTGACTCTTTGTGACCCCATGGCCTGTAGCTTGCCAGGCTCCTCTGTCCATGGGATTCTCCAGGCAAGAACACCGGAGTAGGTTGCCATTCCCTTCTCCAGATTTATAGCAAAGACTATGACTAATATCATAAAATTATTCCACATAAACTTCTGATGATCAAGACAATAACCTTTGGCCTCAAATCATCATAGCGTAGAAACTAACAAGAAATTTTCAACACTGGCTGGTAAGAAATGCATCCCTATGGATCATTCAAAAGAAAAGTACATTTTATTCATAGATATGATTGTTTTAGTTCTACAAATAAACTTTAAAGTAAATTAACAGCCTACAAAATGTATTATTCTCCAGTGTCTGATAAAAATAATCCTTAGGTTGAATATATTTTTATCAAAACAAACTTCTGTAAGAGTTTATATCACAAATATGAATAAAAACACCCATTTCATACTTTGTTTTCAATATCATGAACAACATTTGATAACAAGCATAATGCTTTTTAACAGCTTCTGACTTACTCTGATAAAAGATATAATTTTTTAAGTAGGAAACCATGAAATGTGTATCTCTAAAAGGTAGTGAAGTCACTCAGTCATGTCCGACTCTTTGTGACCCCGTGGACTGTAACCTACTAGGCTTCTCCATCCATGGGATTCTCCAGGCAAGAATACTGGAGTGGATTGCCATTTCCTTCTCCAGGGGATCTTCCCAACCCAGTTATTGAACCCAGGTCTCCCGCGTTGGAGGCAGACGCTTTAACCTCTGAGCAGTGGCACCCCACTCCAGTACTCTTGCCTGGAAAATCCCATGGATGGAAGAGCCTGGTAGGCTGCAGTCCATGGGGTCGCCAAGAGTCGGACACGACTGAGCGACTTCTTTCACTTTTCACTTTCATGCATTGGAGAAGGAAATGACAACCCACTACAGTGTTCTTGTCTGGAGAATCCCAGGGATGGCAGAGCCTGGTAGGCTGCCATCTCTGGGGTCTCACAGGGTCGGACACGACTAAAGCAACTTAGCAGCAGCAGCAGCAAAAGGTAGTGAGGTAATAGTCTTAGGAGATTCTAAAAGCTTGCCAATTGGTAATTGACTTTGTGAACTCTGAATTACCCAGAGTACATCTTTCTACAATATAATTAGTAGCTATTAAGTGTTATTTCAATGCATAAATGTCAAGTACAAGAAAATTTCTATCAGTATCTGGCCATTTTTCTTCTGTGGTGGGTATCACACAGATCCAAAACAAAATATTATAAACAACTTAATCAAGTGCCAATATTACCTCAATGAATGCTAGAATCTTTTAAAATTATTCACAATTATTTATCATAATCCACAGTTTTACATTAATCCCCTTTTTATATATTCATTTAGTGGATATTTATAGAATGTCTACAATGCTGAAAAGTAAGTATGTGAGATTGGAGAGAATGTGCTGTGACCCAGTGGAGTGTAGCCCATCAGGCTTCTCTGTCCATGGGATTCTCCAGGCAAGACTACTGGAGTGGGTTTGCCATGCCCTCCTCCAGGGGACCTACCCAACCCAGGGATCCAACCCAGGTCTCCCTCATTGCAGGTTGATTCTTTAAGGTCTGAGCCAGCAGTGAAGCTGGCTCCCTGGTGGCTCAGATAGTAAAGAGTCTGCCTGCAATGTGAGAGATCCAGGTTTGATCCCTGGGTTGGGAATATACCCTGGAGAAGGAAAGGACAACCCACTCCAGTATTCTTGCCTGGAAAATCCCATGGATTCAGGAGTCTGGTGGGCTTCAGTGCATGGGGTCACAAAGAATCGGACGTGATTGAGCAACTAACACTTTCCATAGACAAGCTCCATTAATTAAGAAATCACACATTATATTGAGTGTGAAGGGAATATGGACTTTAAAACAATGAGCAAAGGAAGGGCTCAGAAGGCAGGTTAAGATCAAGTATTTGGGTAGGGGCAGAATTCAGAATCCAAACTATATACCCAGGCCAATACTTCTTTTGGTTTGTTGATACAGCAGGAAATTCCTCCTTTTAATATCTTTCTGATATTCTTGGACCATTTCATATACACATATCATTAATCTTTCCTTGTGAGAAAGTAAGAGTCAAAAAAACAACATGGGGTTGGGTGGAGGATGTGGTACACAGAAAGAGTATCAGCATAACAGTAGAATTTTATTTGGCTTTATCAACCCCATCCCATAATTGATTTCTACGAAAGCTCAAGTTCAGATTCTAACCCTGACATCTACTAGCTATGTGATAGAGAGAGAATCATTCTATCTCTTAAACCTGAATGCTGTCATATAAAAGTAGGTATGATAATATCTTCTCTGAGTTATCAAGGGGATTAATATATAATGTACATAAGATGCCTTGTATAGTGGCTGGCTTATAAAAAGCTTCTATTGGACATTTTGATAATCTGTAATTTCAAATCTTCAAGACCAAAATGTTTGACCAAAAAGTTGAGTTTCCTGTGCTTCTACATTACTTTATATATTCTCAAAATAAATTTCTATTACCAGACGCAGCATCAGCCTTCTATGTAGCTCCCTGAAATCTGAAACAGGTTAAATAACTCGTGTTCTTACAATGTTCTCTGTACTGTACTGCACTGATCAATGTGCATTATCATAATATGTACTTGAACTTGTAGCCAGACTGGAAAATCAATATATACTTAATAAAATGTCTGTTTATTTTGGTCAAATATGGCAATTGGTACAAGAATGTTCTTCTTGTTCTAATTGCTTCAATCACTAGTTATTCTATCTGGTAATAGTAAAAGGCCACTTGTTTTTCCCTAACCCAGCCTGACTGCACAGACATGGTTCAAGCCTTTTCAAGAGCTGCAAATTTATGCAACAAGAACAAAATTATTTCAGGAAGAAGTAACTCAAGAAGAAGACTGTAACTACGGTATCATTTAAAAATTTTTTAAAGGAGAGAACATTGACTTGAACTGGGAATCCAGATAGCATCATAATTGAAAACAGATGCAGTAAGCAGAGAGCAGCCTTTGGGTTTCTGGTTCCTGGACATTAATGCAATTGCCCGGTTGTGAAGTCATGCTAATGACTCAACATGAAGTTTTACTACCTCTCTCAGACATTCAGCTAATGATAGATTATAAATTACTTTGCTACCTGAAATGTAAGGCCAGACCTATATTATGTTAATGAATCAGATGCTGCCTGTGGGCAATCAGCACAAATCATCAGGGGCTATTAAACCTGTGCAGGTAAATGAGCAGCTGTTGGTTTCGGTGGACAAATCTGGATTTAAAATCTGGTTTACTAGCATTTTCTATCTAGGAGAAGGTGGTTTACTTCTTTTAAATTCAGATGCTTTTTCTATTTAAAAAAAAAGGGGGTGGGGTAATATGACTTCTCACAGATTATCTCTCACAGCAAACATTATGATCATGTATAAGAAAATACCTTGTATATGGCAAACTTAGATTTTTTTGATTATGTGACCATTCTTTTTAAAAAATCATTTAGATTTTAAACATTTGCTCAGCATTTAATCAGAAAAATAACTTAAATAAACCTATTGGGATATTTAATAGGAAGGAGGAAAGCTGAGGAAGGAAAAGTTATTTCTTCACTTAAATCCTCTATGATGGTTTATTCAGGGAAGTTATATTGCTTTATATTAGAGAATTATTTCACTTTCATTTAAATAATACCTTAAGATCTTGAAATGAACGGCTGATTATGAATTCACAGATAAGGTAGATTCAATCACAATGAAAGGTTAAAAGAGTAATATTCTAAAATTCAGGATGCTTTCTAATTTCATATTCAGTGAACAGTTGTTGGAGATATTCTACATGCAAAGTTATGCCAACCTTTAATTTAAGTATCTCTTTAAGGCACTGTTACAAACCATAGAAGAACTAGTATTATGCCAGTTTATAGATAAGGAGAATGTGGCTCAGAGAAGTCTTATATAGCTTAAAGTCACATAATTAATGCATTACTTATTTTTTGTATTCCAAAGCTAGTGCTTTTGTCCTTTATACTATATTTTGCCAGTGAGTCTTATATTTTAAGTCACTTTGCCTGTTTAAATATCAAAGGAAAAAAATGAATGTATAAACATATACACTCAATTACTTCTTGTTTTAAATTATGGACTCTGAGGCCACACTGACTGAGTTCAATCTTTTGTGTAATCTTGAACCAACTGTATTTTACTTACATGCACCTCAGTTTCCTCATCTGTTAAAAGATGATAACCATTGTACCTCTTGTTAACAAAGTTTACATATAAAAAGCCCTAGAACAGCAGTAGGTACTGAATACTTAAGCAGCTGGTAAATGCTAGTTATTATTATTGGCCCATTTTTTCTGCTACTACCCAGATTACTTTCTTTCTAGATATTCCCATTTCAAAATCAAGAGAAAGTAAGTTTTTGATGAAAAAAAATTACAATTTACATGCCATGTTTATTTATGATTCATGTATTATCTCAAATTCAGTAGTTATTATGTTTATCCTTTTCTCATATTCATTGAGTTAGTTATAATGTCATTTCCCTGCAGCAAAGTATTCAGGAACACATCTCTCACTCTGACCTTCTCTTACAGAAAGAGAACAAGACAATCGTGCTGCCTGTGAAGAATAGAACATCCAATTTGAAAGAGGATAAATTGGCAATTCAGCTATTATAACAATATCATCAACATCATCATATTTGTTAATTATTTAGACGAAATATCCTTTCAACATATGTTAAAGTACTAGCAGTATTTTTTACAGACCGTTATGCACCAGAATGTATGCTAAGGATTTTTCGTTTATGCTTTCTAATTCTAGCAAGAGCTTTGAAGAAGGAGACAAATGTTACCATCTTAAGAGGAAGCAAACTTGGAAATTTTACATAAATTGGAAGGAGGCAGAACACAGGCATTAAGAGTAGACCTTGAGTTGGACAGACGAGTTTAAAATGCTTTATTTTTTTCCTCAGCTAACTTGCAAACTTTCTGTCTCATTTCTATAATCTGTGAAATGCCTCATCATGTTGCTATGGCTAAAGTGAGAAAACTAATAAACAAATAATTTTCTTCTCTAGTGTTTACCATTGAAAGATATGAGCTTTTAAATATGAGTCGAATTGATGGTCTTGACCCTGTTCTCATGTGGAGAGCAGGTGCCCACAGACCACTTTAGTTTTGTATCTTTCTTTCTAGAATACAAATCACAGAAGAAAGAACTCTGGTTGCGATTTCTGACGTCCTGTGAAGCACTCTTCATACAGTGGGTTGGCTATTACCCACAGGAGAGTAATACATTATAACACCAAATCAGAAATGACATCTTCATTTTCACACCAAAAGCATAGCAGCAATATTTATTATAAAGAAATGATTGACTTGCTCCAAGGAAAGCAAATCAATTTATATTTTTATACACATGCACACACTCTTATAAACTTTCAAAGCTTTAGTATAATTACCTTCTAACACATATTTTCAATGAAATGTATTCTTAAAAAGCAAAAACTAATAGATAATATAATTATAGAATGTTTTTATTCTATTAATTAATAAGTTATGAAAATATTCTTTAAGTGGATTTAAGTAAAAATTGATGTTTTGAAGAAATCATTCCGTCATCATCTGGAATACTGCAGTCTACTTTTACTCATGCAAAAATCACTCAGCTTGTGACACTCCAATACCATTTTATTTATAGAGGCACATCTCCATGATTCTGCCCATCAGTGACTTGAAATGAAAAATATTCAAGCAAAGATTTATGACTCAATATATTAGCTTTGGAGAATCTGTTTGTACATCATAAATGATAGCATTCTTTTGTAAAACAATTGACATGTTTCAGACACAGATGTACCATCTTTTTCAATAACATCTTACCTTATGAATAATTCAAAATTTTCATTTTACCCATTGCTAAATTCTATATCTTCTGAAGTAAATATTAAACCTTGGAAGTTATATAGCAATGTGTGATATTAAGCTATATTTCCCTATTTATTAGCAATTTTTATTTTTTAATATGTAGCAGAAGGACAAAGCTTATAATCCAGAATATATTTTTAAAAATTCAACAAATACTTCTATGTTCCAAGCACTATA
>SJYF01001181.1:236680-249071 GCA_006410515.1 Procapra przewalskii
GTGAAGAAGGCTGAGCACTGAAGAATTGATGCTTTTGACCTGTGGTGTTGGAGAAGACTCTTGAGAGTCCCTTGGACTGCAAGGAGATCCAACCAGTCCATTCTGAAGGAGATTGGTCCTGGGATTTCTTTGGATGGAATGATGCTAAAGCTGAAACTCCAGTACTTTGGGCACCTCATGCGAAGAGTTGACTCATTGGAAAAGACTCTGATGCTGGGAGGAATTCGGGGCTGGAGGAGAAGGGGACGACAGAGGATGAGATGGCTGGATGGCATCACTGACGTAATGGACATGAGTCTGAGTGAACGCTGGGAGTTGGTGTTGAACAGGGAGGCCTAGCCTGCTGCAATTCATGGGGTCACAAAGAATTGAACAAGACTGAGTGATTGAACTGAACTGATGGGACCAGGTTCCATGATTGCCACAGCCTTGTGGAGCAGAGACCAGAACCTGACCCATGACTCCAAGGTGTGATTGAACTGAACTGATGAGACAGGGTTCCATGATTGCCACAGCCTTGTGGAGCAGAGACCAGAACCTGACCCATGATTCCAGGGTGCAGCAAACTGTGCCCTCATGATTGTCCTAGTAAGCATGCTGAGTGGACATTCTTGGGGTGGGACACTCTCCCTGCTCCATTTTACTGCCTACCCCTGTGTCTGTCTCCATGAAAAAAAAAAAAAAAAAAACACCTAGATATTCCTGATCAATAGCAGGGCCTGCGCTAATCTAACTCCCCAGTATTGCTCTTCTCTAATGATCTGATGTGACTACTGCCAATAAAAGTGAGAGCTGAAAGGAGCCATTTTGTCTTCCTGCCCTGAAGAACAAGAAGGCCCCCTGCCTCCTTGCTTGCCAAATTACATATGTCTGTTTTTTCATTATGCACTTGCCCCCATTTCAGATCTTTCTCACTCACTGTGCTGGAGATGGCACGTGATCTTTGTTTTTTGAATATTGAGTTTTAAACCAACTTTTTCACTCTTCTTTCTCACCTTCATCAAGAGTTTCTTTAGTTCCTCTGCACTTTCTGCCATAAGGGTGGTGTTATCTGCATATCTGAGGTTACTGATATTGCTCCCTGCAAACTTGATTCAAGCTTGTGCTTCATCCAGCCCAGCATTTTGCAAGATGTACTCTGCATATAGGTTAAATGAGCAAGGTGACAGTACACAGCCTTGACGTACTCCTTTCCCAATTTTGAACCAGTCCTTTGTTCCATGCCTGCTTCTGTTACCTCTTGGCCTGCATAGAGATTTCTCCAGAGGCATGTAAGGAGCTGATTTTCCCATCTCTTTAATAATTTTCTACAGTTTGTTGTAATCCACACAGTCAAAGGCTTTAGTGTGGTCAGTGAAGCAGAAGTGTATGTTTTTCTTTTTTCTGGAATTTTCTTACTTTCTAACTGCAATTTCATTTTCCTAAGAATACTAGGGAATATGTTGACCTTCAAAGTTGTAGAGATTTATAATCTGCTGGCATATAAAAAGGATTTTTGATGGTTTTCTTAAATACTTTAATGCAAGTTTGAATTCAACACAGAATTTGAATATAGTAACCAATAGTTAAAACTAGCTTCCACTATTTAAAATAATACATTTTAAATCTTTATTTTTCAGTGACTTCTAGCTGTCATTGTTTCTGTTTAGTGTTGAGCTATGAATTTTGTTGTGTTTTTAAAAATAATGTACCTTTTTATCTATGGTCACTTTTAAGATGTTCTGTTTTTGGTTTGTGAGGAGCTTGAATATAATAATACTTAGATGAGGGTTACTTTGCATTTGTCTTGCTTGTGGTATATAATAAACCTTAAATCTTTAGTTTAAATTAAAAAGAGTAAAGACTTATTATCATTCAAATGTTGGTTTTGTTTAATTTTTTCTATCCAGCCCTTTTGCCACTCTAAATATGTATGTCTTACACGTTTTCACTATGTCTCTTGTGTTTGCACGTTTGTATGTGTATGTGTGTGTGTGTGTGTGTTTTTTTAATAAGCTATTAGTTTTGGTTCAGGCAGATTATAGTCTATTTTCCTACATTACAAAGCACTACTCCACTCTTCTGCTGTGTTAATTTATATACATAATGGATTAGTTTGCCATTAAATCTATCTCAGTTCAGTTCAGTCGCTCAGTCATGTCCGACTCTTTGTGACCCCATGAGTCGCAGCATGCCAGGCCTTCCTGTCCATCACCATCTCTCGGGGTTCACTCAGACTCACGTCTATTGAGTCCGTGATGCCGTCCAGCCGTATCATCCTCAGTCGTCCCCTTCTCCTCCTGCCCCCAATCCCTCCCAGCATCAGAGTCTTTTCCAATGAGTCAACTCTTCACATGAGGTGGCCAAAGTACTGAAGTTTCAGCTTTAGCATCATNNNCAAAGAAATCCCAGGGCTGATCTCCTTTAGAATGGACTGGTTGGATCTCCTTGCAGTCCAAGGGACTCTCAAGAGTCTTCTCCAACACCACAGGTCAAAAGCATCAATTCTTCGGTGCTCAGCCTTCTGCACCGTCCAACTCTCACATCCATACATGACCACAGGAAAAACCATAGCCTTGACTAGATGGACCTTAGTCGGAAAAGTAATGACTCTGCTTTTGAATATGCTATCTAGGTTGGTCATAACTTTTCTTCCAAGGAGTAAGCATCTTTTCATTTCATGGCTGCAGTCACCATCTGCAGTGATTTTTGAATCCCCCAAAATAAAGTCTGACACTGTTTCCCCATCTATTTCCTATGAAGTGATGGGACTGGATGCCATGATCTTCCTTTTCTGAATGTGGAGCTTTAAGCCAACTTTTTCACTTATCTACTTAGGTCTTAATTTTATAGTAAATCAGAACTGATGCTTTCAGACTGTAGTTCTGGATAAGACTCTTGAGAGTTCCTGGACTGCAAGGAGATCACATGGAATATTCATTGGAAAGACAGATGCTGAAGCTGAAGCTCTGATACTTTAGCCGCTTGATCCAAAGATCTGACTTATTGGAAAAGACCCTTATGCTTGGAAAGATTGAAGGAAAAAGGAGTGCCAGAGGATGAGATGGTTAGATATCATCAGTGGCTCAATGACGTTAATTTGAGCAAACTCTTGGAGATACGGAGGGCAGACTAGCCTGGTGTGCTGCACTCCATGGGGTGCAAAGGGTCAGAAATGCCTTAGGGACTAAAAACAACAGCAAAATTTCATAATTCTAAAATTTTTCTTTGCAATTCCTTTATAATTTCTTAACATCTGTATATTTCAATTAATGTGTTTGTTGGAATAAATAAAAGGATTGCATGAAAGCTCTTTTTAAACTGATTTGTTTGGAATTCTTCATCTTGCCATCTGTGTTTTGATTGCACTAATTACATTAAGTTTTAAAAATACGTGCTTTGTAATTGCAAATCTGTAAAAAATGGATTGCATTTTATTTGTTATTTTCTCCTCTTGCCCTGTCTATCTCTCTATCTCCATCTCTGTTTCTCTTTCTTAATATGCTTGATTACTCTTGATGGAGTGCCATATTTTATACACACACATAAAGAAAAACAAGATAAACTCTGAATGATGCTAATTCCATCTTCTTTGGGAATTTTTTTTTTTCCCCCAAACTTGGGATAGAAAAAAAAATCCCTTAAATAAAACGAGTTCTAAATTTATTTGAGTCTGGGTGCATTCCTTGTAATACATGTTTTGTGTATGTGTTACTACTGAGGCATAGCCCACAAAACATCTCAGCTGAGGGATTGGGAGGTATACTAAAGCTGCCTTACTTCTTGGGAGGTCCCAAATTCTAAACTGGTCTAGTCTCCACCAAGGTCAGGAAGATCCCCTCGAGAAGAGCATGGCAACCCTCTCCACCATTCTTGCCTGGAGAATTCTATGGACCGAGGAGCCTGGTGGGCTAGAGTCCAAGGGGTCGCAAAGAGTTGGAGATGACTGAGAGACTAACACTCACTTTCCACCGTGAGACATTAGAAAACTCAATTGACTGAGCTTTCAGGTGCTTTTTAGTTGATATTTAGCTTCTTGCTTTGTGAAGCTTAAGAATTCCCAAAGTTCCTCAGAAGAAAGAGAGTTCAGGGCATCACGCACCTCATCGTGGGTCTCTTCTCCCCAGAATCGTGGCCACTCATAACGTGCCCCTGAGCATTCCCAAACCTCCATCTTTGTGTAAGCCAAGACCACAACATAGAGGAACATTCTCCTGGATTCTTACCCTCTTTCTAAATTCTCAAGCGTTGGAGCTACACCAAGCATCAAAACTGCCCCAGTGAGAAATGTTAAAGAAAAGGGATTCCTCTCCTCACGCTTTCTAATCTTGCCTCTACAGTTTACGTCTCTGAAGCCCTGGTTGCCTCAGTGTCTTGAGGTACTTTCAAAAGGTTTTTATGACAAAATAGCTAGCTTTTCTAGTTGTTCCTAATGGGAGTTTTGGTCTCATAGTTTTTTAATAGGGAGAAACAAAAGTTTCTAAGCTAATTTAAGGTGTTATACTTTTATGTCTTAGGAGAATCCTGAGGAGGATAGGAAGAGAATGAGTGGATTTTGAGAATCTAAAATCTGTTGTTTTACATATCTTATTTAAGTTCACTTATCATCTTTAAAGAAGCCCCTCTTAAGAATTTCTGTTCTTATTCTACATTTAAAACTAGTGACACAGATTTATATTTGTCTTTTAAGAGTTTATTCAGAGAGTGAGTAGTAGGGGTCATATGGCAACCAAGTTCATCTGACTCAGCCCTGCCTGACAGTGAATGCATCATGATTTTAAATTTAATTACCTTAGGCAATTTTGATTCCAACAAATATATTCCATCTATCCATGCAGTAAAGAGTGACCTTAGAAAAACTTTTATTCTCACAGAATGCAAAAGGGCATTTCATATGTTTTTATAGCACAGGAACCTTTACTACATTAATCCTATCTAAACACAATTTATTTTAGTTTAAAATTTGTTATTCTGTCATTCTCTCAATTGTTCCTGAAACTCTTTTAATGTTCCTTATTATTTCTTCAATCATCTTTTTGTTCTATAAAATGAAATTCTCTAAATACTGATTTTCTCAGAATTAATTTTCTACCCAACACCATTATTATTGTTTGGATTCTCCATCAATACATTTAATTAAATTCTAGACAGAACATGAACCTCACTTAATATATTGAAATTACTATTATCAGTTCCTAAACAAAGCATCCCTGGAGAAGGGAATGGCAACCCACTCGAGTATTCTTGCCTGGAGAAACACATGGACTGAGAAGCCTGACAGGCTACACAGTCTACAGGATTGCAAAGAATTGGACACCAGACTGAAGCGACTTTGCGCACACACATGCAAACAAAACATTCCAATTTATACATTCAGGTTAGACTTTAAAGAGCAGGGGCTTCCTTGCAGTCCAGTGGTTAAGATTCTTTGCTTCCACTTCAGTCTGCATGGGTTTGATCCCTGGTGGAGGAACTAATATCCTACACACTGCTTGGCACAACCAAAATTAATAATAATAAAGATACATTTTCCAAAAGTTAAAAAAATATATTCGATTCACTATTGATCTAAGGTTTTAATGCATTTTAATGCATATTTGAATAAAATTTAATTTGAATTAAAATTTATTAAAAGAGCTAAAGAGGTATAATAATTCTAAATATCGACTCCGATGCTGGGAGGGATTGGGGGCAGGAGGAGAAGGGGACGACTGAGGATGAGATGTCTGGATGGCATCACGGACTCGATGGACGTGAGTCTGAGTGAACTCTGAGAGATGGTGATGAACAGGGAGGCCTGGCGAGCTGCGATTCATGGGATCGCAAAGAGTCGGACACAACTGAGCGACTGAACTGTATCTCTACAAATTTATATTGTTTGCTTCCAGGTCCAAGTTACAAGAAGGACACAATAATATCTGTCTCATTATTTTGCAATCATGTCAAAGAGATATGATTTAAACAAAATGTAAATCATTTTATAGAAACCATATATTTATTTGCATATACAGTTTTCAAAAGCTACTCATTCTGGTTGATAAATTCCCCCATTTTCTTTTTTTCAGTTAAGTTCAGTCACTTAGTCATGTCCAACTCTTTGTGACCCCATGAATCACAGCATGCCAGGCCTCCCTGTTCATCACCAACTCCCGGAGTTCACTCAAACTCATGTCCATCCAGTTGGTGATGCCATCCAGCCATCTCATCCTCTGTCGTCCCCTTTGCCTGCCACTAATCCCTCCCAGCATCAGAGTCTTTTCCAGTGAGTCAACTTCTCGCATGAGGTGGCCAAAGTGGTGAGGTTTCAGCTTCAGCATCAGACCTTCCAATGAACACCCAGGACAGATCTCCTTTAGAATGGACTGGTCAGATCTCCTTGCACTCCAAGGGACTCTCAGGGGTTTTCTCCCACACCACAGTTTGAAAGCATCAATTCTTTGGCGTTCAGCTTTCTTCACAGTCCAGCTCTCACATCCATACATGACCACATAGCCTTGACTAGATGGACCTTAATCGGCAAAGTAATGTCTCTGCTTTTGAATATGCTATCTAGGCTGGTCATAACTTTCCTTCCAAGGAGTAAGCGTCTTTTAATTTCATGGCTGCAATCACCATCCACAGTGATGATTTTGGAGCCCCCCAAAATAAAGTCTGACACTGTTTCCACTGTTTCCCCATCTATTTCCCATGAAGTGATGGTACCAGATGCCATGATCTTTGTTTTCTGAATGTTGAGCTTTAAGCCAACTTTTTCACTCTCCTCTTTCACTTTCATCAAGAGGCCTTTTAGTTCTGCTTCACTTTCTGCCATAAGGGTGGTGTTATCTGCATATCTGAGGTTATTGATATTTCTCCCGGCAGTCTTGATTCCAGCTTGTGCTTCTTCCAGCTCAGCGTTTTCTCATGATGTACTCTGCATATAAGTTAAATAAGTGGGGTGACAGTATATAGCCTTGACGAACTCCTTTTCCTATTTGGAACCAATCTGTTTTTCCATGTCCAGGTCTAACTTTTGCTTCCTGACCTGCATATAGGTTTCTCAAGAAGAAAGTCAGGTGCTCTGATATTCCCATCTCTTTCATAATATTCTACAGTTTATTGTGATCCACACAGTCAAAGGCTTTGGTGTAGTCATTAGGTTAGTGCAAAAGTAACTGTGGTTTTGCATTGTCAAATTTTGCCATTTGATAATGGAGTACCTTCTTAAATAAATGTGGTTATGTTATACATCCTTTTAATGCACATTTCTTGCTTATGTTTACTTGTTATTTATTGTATACATATTTTCAATTATAAAAATGATGGGAATAAAGATTTCTCAAGAGGCAAGTCAGGTGGTCTGGTATTCCCATCCCTTTCAAAATTTTCCAGTTTATTGTGATCCACACAGTCGAAGTCTTTGGCATAGTCCATAAAGCAGAAATTAATGTTTTTCTGGAACTCTCTTGCTTTTTTGATGATCCAGCAGATGTTGGCAATTTGATGTCTGGTTCCTCTTTTATTAAGGACCAGTTAATTAAGAACATTAATTTTTGACAAATAAACATATCTTTAATTTATTTAAAATACTTTGAAGTCTTAGAGGTGGTACATAAATTATCTTTCAAGTACATATCACAAAGTTTCCCTTACAACTGAGTTTAAGTTTCAAATATGGGCTACAGTGCAAAGTCTCACACAACTGAGAGACTGTCCATCAGCAGTTTCAAATATAAGTTTAAAAGAATTGTTTGTTTGTTTGTTGTACATATGCATTGTCATAGGATGAATGTCTTCTATTCAAGTGATGGAGTATCACATTCTGAATATTGCATTCAGCCTGGGTCTTTTCCAGCAACAAAAAGCACAAATCTTTCCCTGCTGAAAGGGATCCCTCATGTTTCTGCCAAAATATAGTTGTATCATCTCCTGGTCCATTCCATTATCACTCTCCCTTCTCAACTACACATAATTATGAAAGAAAAATTCAGGAAAATGTAAATAGGAGACTGACTCACCTATCATTTACATCTTACCTGAAATAGCATGTCCTTTTGAAAATATGGAAGTTGTGTCTCAAACTTTGAATGCTTCATATGTACTGGTCTACTACACAGAAAACAGTATTAAAACCAGTCAATTTATGTTGCCAAATTTTTCTTACAAATGAATTAAGCAATTAGTGATTGGGAAAAGCAATGACTGTGACATTCAAAATAAAAGACAAACAACATTTATTCAGTGCTTCCTTATGCAAGATTCCACAGATCTAAAAGAAAACAAGAAATGAGTAAGACTATTCATTTTATTGGGTATCCATTCATTAGTTATAAAAAAAAAGACCCAACATTACAATATAGTGTGATAATTACTGTAATAATTATGTACAAAGTGTTATAGGAAAATTAAAGAGAGAAGAATTAGTCTGCCTAAGTAGGGAGGACTTCAAAGAAGACATGCTATTTGAACTGTCATTAGAGTAAGCATCCATGCTTTTCATGAAGTAAAGAGACAGAGGAAATGGCAGTAAGGATGAGATTGAGGACTTGGGTGATAATGAGTTCATTAAGCAGGATCTCATCTGAAATCACCAGTTTGCAATTTCTGTGGCACTTCAGGAAAGTCAGAAACAAACAAGAATGAATGTAATATCCCAGTCCCATGAAACTTGCTTTGAATATCAGGCTCTGGCAAACACAACCTCCAAACTGTTTCCTTGAACTCGCACATCTCAAGGAACAGGGCATCAAAACTACAACTAGAGAACTGACTTGAATAACCAAGAGATGTTTCTTCATAGCTAATAAAGTACATTTGGGTTTATTTACTCTCACATTTCCCCCCAGTATTTATAGTCTCACTGAAGGGGTGGGAGTGACATGCAAGCTATTACTAGCAAAATCTAGGACACAAATCTCACTAGTGATGACCTTTTCATTGTTTCTTTGTCTCTGAAATGTTAACACATTTTTTATTAATCAGGGTAGAGAACTCTCTCAATCCATTACAGGAGAGGTTTCAGTTTGCAGCTAATTTAGAGATATAACCAAGCAAAAGCTATGAAATGAATGCTAGTGAGCATGCATGCTATGATGGTGTTCCTCTGTGACTAGTGACATGAATGTTTAGCCATGTCTTGAAAACATCAATTTCAGGTCATTTTTAGAGAAAAAGGCAATAGTTGAAATATTTCCAGTTTTGTATAATTGTGTATTTTGTAGCAGGTTAGGAGATTTCACAGCTTGTTGGGTAATTAACAGCATGTGACATGATGATGTAAGTGTTGTGAATGTGTTTACATTGTGTAATGTCAATATTTTATATTGTCAGTGCCTGAACAGAGAAACAAAATTCACAGAGTACATTTGGACTATATCCGTACTAGCTTTTAATTAGTTTTTGTTACTCATCATTTTTTTCAATAGAATCATATTTCTGAATTAATTCCACTTATCAAGTAGTTTTTTTCCTTTAGACACATATACAGGTATATCAGTACGTGTTTTGTGTTTTTAACACATCTGTTAATATGGGTATTTGTGATAAAGTAATCATTCAGTTCTTGGGGTTGCAAAGAGTCAGACATGAATGTGTGATGGAACAACAATTCAAAACAATCACAGAAAATGGAGAAGAAAATGGCAACCCACTCTAGTATTCTTGCCTGGGAAATCCCATGGACAGAGGAGCCTGGTGGGCTGCAGTCCATGGGCTCTCGTAAGAGGTAGGACACGACTTACTAACCAAGCAACAACAATCATGGAAAAGGAGGTGATCTTTGTGTTTAGTATTTCCAGCTTAGGAAAATAAGGGAAATTGGCATTACCTTTTTTGTCTTATTTCTTTTCCTTTTTAAATTTTTTTGTTTGTTTACTTATTTCTGAGAAACTTTGATCTCCACTACTCTTTTCTGTTTTTTCATTAATAAAAATATTCTTCTTTGTTCCCTCCAACTCTACAATTTGGATCTTAATATTTTCAATGTTAGATGAGATATGCACTTAAAGATTCCGGGTCTGTTGAATATGGGAAATTGTGGAGAGGACGTGGTTGAGCTAAATGCATCTATTGCTCATAGTTCTCCGTAAGGACTATTGTCATTTTGCCTTGCTATGTCCCATCACTAAGAGATGGAGCGCATTACATTACTATGTGTAGCAGCTTAGCAGACTGCCAGATAGTCATGACAATGTGCTTATGCTTCCCTCTAATTCACTTTTTGGATTCTCTCGGGAAGGAAATCTTCTAGAATAAGTGTAGTCTGGGTAGTGACTCATCTGAGTTATTGTCACTATTTTTCCCCCCCAATTTAGACTTTGTCCCAAGAGTTTTATCTTTTTTTGCTTCAACAGTCTTTGAATTCCAGAAAATGGCATCCCCAAGAGATCCAGCTAATGACAGCAATGGGAATTGTGCAGCTAATGCCAAGTTAACCTAATTGTGACCTAATTTTTTATTATTTTCAGCCTAGGAATGAGTCAAACTAGTAGCATAACTGTGGGAACTTCATCTCTTCTTAATCTTCTCAACAGCTTAGTTCCTGGGGAAAAGCTCAGTCTGTTGCTGGCAATCCAGTTCCAAGGCATTTCTTGTGTGGTTTGGGGAGGAAAGGTCTCACATATTCCAATAAATACAAAGACATATCAGGAACCCAGAAAATAGAAAATAAGCTGAATTCAGCAATTGTTATCAATAAGGTAGCAAAAATTCTTTGCCAACACTACTTTGGAATTATTTTCACATGGAATTGTTCAAGGAATTATAAAATGTGAACTCTCGAAGTACGAGAACCCTTCAGATATTATTTTTAAAGTTGTAAAATACAATTCATTCCTAATAAATTAAATTAAGGTAATATATGCATATACACATGTATCAGTAATTTTATAAATGTATATATCTTGATGTTTTCAATTTCTTATGAAATTGTCCATTCATAGAATATTAGTCTGCANNATTAGTCTGCATTTTCCATATGAAAAACAATTCACTTTCCACCTATAATAAACTGAACTCATTGCTTTTAACCAAGAAGTAAATTATTGTAAACTTTGCAGAGAACATTATATTTTAAAATATTGTGATAAGACTAGATATTTAACACTGACATGGATCTTTCCCCATAATAATTCATACTTGAGGCTGACAGAATTATTGAGGAATTTTCTTTTATATAAAACTGATTTTGCTTTTATTTTTATGCCTCGAATATTTGCTAAAATGCATTACATAGTTCACAGATTCCACACAGCCTCCGCCGAGGGATAAGTCGCTCGCGTTTGTATCATTAACTGCCTTGGAAAGTCTAGCTCTTAGGCTGCCTGTAGAAGAGTTTATGAGTGTTTTATGATGTTTCTTGGTTATACTGTATTTTTACAACTGTTGCAAATAGACACAAATGTCATAAATTACTGAAAAAAGTTATCCTCAATCCCTCTGAGTCTAATGAGGAACAGTTACACAAAAGGGAAGTTTGCAAGTGCCACGAAAGTCCGCTTGATGGATTCCACATGTAGAATACTTTCAGATCTCTGAGTCAGATTGGTTCAACTTCTAATGTTTATCTGTTTCCTTTCTTTGATGCCATCTTAAATGTACCCTTAATTATGGATGAATTGACTATTTGCTAATAAATACAGCTATTTGTTTCAAATAAATGATCCACATTGGCTACCTTTTAGATACAACCGATGCAGTACATGCAACCAATAGGTAAATATGTCCACCTCCAAATCAAATTATCTACATAATATGTGTCCATCAAGTTTCTACAACTATAATCTTTCAAGTTTATCATTAATAGCATTTAGAGAGCTGTCATTGAGATACTACATAAACTTAATGTTCCATCTAAAAATTTAGTTAAAATCACACAAATATTAGTGTAACCCCACATCTATTATTACTAGCAAACATATTAACTGCCAAATATAGGGATTGGAATGATGCTAAGTACCATGTATGGATTGATTCAAAGAGGTAAAAGTGGAATTTAAAATATAGAAGACATATTTATAACTATCAATAAAGGATGAGTCTAAGATTTAATTTATGTTCAGTTCAGTTCAGTTCGGTCACTCAGTCGTGTCTGACTCTTTGTGACCCCATGAATCGCAGCATGCCAGGCCTCCCTGTCCATCGAGTTCACTCAGACTCACGTCCATCGAGTCAGTGATGCCATCCAGCCATCTCATCCTCTGTCGTCCCCTAATTTATGTTACCATATCACATTGAATAACTCTCAAAAGATGATCGTGTATTTTCTTTCAACAAATTATTCTAATACTTTGTGACGTTATCTTAACTGAACTTTTAGACTAAGTTCATTGACTTGCTTATCTAAAAGCATATATAACTAAAGAGTTTAAATATATATATATATATATACACACCATATATAGTACATACCATACACAGAGAGAGAGATTACGTA
>SJYF01001181.1:249142-269162 GCA_006410515.1 Procapra przewalskii
GCCTGAAATCAGCATATGAAAACTAACTTTAAAATGTCTACTATTTTACTAGAAATTTTAATATATTCCTATGAACCTCCCCTCCTTTCTGCTCAAGCATTTTTATTTTTAAATACATATTCGTGTCTTCCTTTACAAATAAAAATAAATGGATATAACTCAAGCATCAACACTTCTTTTTTTCAGGCTTGGTACAATAAATAAAAATAATATGGAAAAGCTAGAACTTTTACCTAATGCAAATGAGACAAACACACATCACTGAAATTAGTCTGGGTTTTAAATTGTTCAAGGGGAACCAAAAAGATGCCTAAGGGTAAATGTTAGTTGATGTCTTCTTCACTTCTATCATAATCATGTTTTTGTTCTATTGCTACATGCATTACCATTATCAAACTACCGCGTCTTTCATTCTTGCCTGTGGCGATGCAGTGGCCCCCGCTAACAGAAGACAGAGCCGCATCAGGACTACATTAGGAAAGGAATGTTTTATTTAAGGACTAGGCTGGTAACTGACTACCATATTTCCCTTTACAATTTGCTCACTCTAATTGCTGAAACATTTCCTGCTATTTCAGAAGAGCAAAGACCACAAAAGCCTACAGATGCAATGCCACCAGGCTTACCCTAGAGGAGCACATTTGTTTTGTGACCTACATTTGACGGCATTTTAAACATGCCTTGTGTGACTCCTTCTTTCCTCTGTCTACTAGTTCTTCAGAATTGAACATCTGAAGTTCGTGTGACTCTGAAATGAGTAATTAATGAAGCATCAGTGTTTGGAAGCTTTCTCAATGAAAGCCAGTGAGATAGAACACAGACAAATGAACCTAGAGACACACATGCACAAAGAATTGCGGTCTGAAAAACTGATTCAAAAATGGATTTGAGATTATTGAACTGTTTTCTCTGGATAGCTTCAGTCTAAAGAGGAAATACTATATCACTGTAAAACAGTGGAATATCTATGGGATATATCACTGGTAAGTAGTAGAAGTAATTCTTTTTTTAAATTACAGTTTTAAAAAGGATTTAGGAATAAATTGGAAATAAATTGTATTGATCAAGTATATAAAGATAAGTAGCAATTTTCCATTCTATTATGAAAAGTTTTAAATGACTTAAATAGTATTCCCAATTTTAACAGATTTCTTATGGATATTTGAAACATATTCTTTATTTCTCGCATTTATTACAAGTGTCTTGTGAAGACACAGCTAAGTCTTCAAGTTTGTGAGCTCTCTTTGTCCAGAACATCTTGTACTTCTTACAACTCTCAAAATAATAGATGATAAATGTAAACAGATCAATATACAGACAAACCAAACAGACTTTAATCAATAAAATGCAAATCTTAAACTCTAAATTCCTGGTACTTTTCATGTATTCAATATAAGGGGAACATTAAATATTTTTAAGGCTTACAGTTTCATTTGGGGTATAATTTCAAATATAGTAAAGGTTTAAATCAATAACTTTTCAACATCACAGTCATTGACTAGCGGGGGAGAAAGGTGGCATCTTTAGTTCAGGTCACAGGGATTGAAGACTAAGAATTTGCCTTTTAAACATTTTCCCAGATAATGTTATTAACTCTAAAATGGAGGTATTGCAGGCTTTGGCATTTTCTGCCTAAATCAGTGAATTTGACCAAATAGCCCTACAATCCGTGATTCTATTGTTTTGTACTGTTTCATTTCCACAATGACAAGTCACCTGTTTGGCCAAGGTATTCTATTGATAACTGTAAGTTTCAAGTCTCATCATGCATTAAAATCTTATGGGGACTCAATCATGGGTTTTGTTTTCTCTGTACACAGGAAATTTCTATCACCCCAGAACATTCCTCTATCTCACTGTCCAATCAATCTCTCTCTGCCAGAGGCATCTGCTATTCGTTTTGCTAGTTCCTGAACTTCATGAAGATGAAATTCCACCTTATAACACTGATTTAGACAATATCGGGGGAAAACAATTCTTCAACCCCCAAGTAAATTTTGTAGCATTTCAATATCAAGTCAACACCTGTTTCGTGAATTTTTAAGATAGAAGTTGTCTAATATGCAATCTCTATTAATTAGCATCATCTTTCTCTATATTCAAAGATTAATAATCTCTCCTTTGATAGTTCAGTTGTTCAGTCATGTCTGACTCCTGTGATAAACTGACCATAAATCTGAATTCTATACACTCAGAAACATTTTGTAGAAAAGGAAAAAGAACTGTTGTGAAAAACATTAGTGAATTCCAAACCTCTTTTCAAATATCAAGCATTATTAAGTACTGCAAGAAAAATCTTCTGCTCTGTATACATTCCTAAGGAAACAATTACCTTCTCACTGTCTATTCAGGTGAAGAGTATTCAGACTTCAAAAATCTTTACTGTCCCTTGAGACACGCTAAATTCAATGGACCCTTTAATTCTTGTGTCCTTTATGTTATAAATTCCAACTACTAGAGAGAAAGAAAAGAACCTATTCCCCACCTACCTGTCCAGTTTCACTTCCTGTTCCTTTCTCTTTTCCTGACTAGGCTTTAGGGCCAATAGTTTTCCTTTTTTCTTCTAGTTTTTATTGGAGGTTAGCCGCTTCACAATGTTATGTTAGTTTCTTCTGTACAAGGAAGTGAATTAGCTATATTCGTACATGTGCCCACCCCTCAACACCCTGCCTTTTTGGATCCCCTTCCTATTTCAGTCGTCACAAAGCACTGAATAGAGTTCCCTGTGCTACACAGTAGGTTCACACTAGTTATCTAGTTTATACACAGGATCAATAATTCATGTATGTCCAGTCATTTTCAATGCCTTGAACCAACCCCAGCTTTTCCTGCTCAGGGCTTCCATACACTCTGACCTGCCGTGAGCTTTCTTATCTCTGCTTTTTGAGAGACTAACATCTCCTTCTTCCTTTATTACCAATCAATATCTTTTTACTTATTACCTCTTCAGAGAGGCCTCTTTTGATCGTTCTCACCTCTGCTTTTGCCCTCTCAGAGCACTATGGATTTTAACTCCTGGAACACATACCAGTGGTAATCGCCTATAAGGAAAAATAATCTGAGAAAGAGTCTAATGACAGCAAAGATCATGCTTCTAGGGGTGCTAATGATAAAGAATCCACCTGCCAAATGAGGGAGAGTTAGATTCCCTGGTCAGGAAGCTCCCCTAGAGTAGGAAATGGCACCCCACTCCAGTATTCACCTGGAGAAGCCCATGGACAAAGGAGCTTCTCTGGCTACAGTCTATGGGGCCACAAAGAGCTGGACATGACTGAGCACACACATATATACCCAATATACCCAATGGTAATAACCTATAGTGAAAAAGAATTTGAAAAACAGTCTAATAACCCCAAAGATCATGCTCCTTTTTATGTATCTAGAACTTAACATTTTAACTGAAATAATAAGAATTTTCAAAGAACTGAAGGCTTTGCCTTTCTGAATAAGAAAGCAATGACATTTGTTTGTTAATTGCCTTCGCTTATCCTGGAGTCAAAATCCCCAGAGCTCTTTTCTCCTGTTCACTCACTCAATGTCTGTGGAAGAAGGACTCTGCTCCTTGAAGCATCCCATGTATATTAACCCTAACATTGGGGTAACGCTGATCTCCTGAGTAGTGTTTATGCTTGATATGCTATCAGGAAGCTGAGAAAACACTTTCTAATTTCTCTCTTCAAAGTAAAGAATCTTACTTCAACACGATTAAGTTATCCAAGCATAGAGGAGCCTCTTTCTATTTAATTTTGTTCTCAAGATGTCAGCTATTTCTCTCTATTCCTCAGGTGCTTATCTTACCAACTCAATGAATTTGGATAATGGAGGAAAATTGACTCTTGTTCTTTTAAGAAAACTGATTTAGGAAACTATATCAGGGCTAAATATGGTCTTAAAGTTATTTCTCGGTATGTCCACTGCCTTCACTGTTCAGTTCAGTTGCTCAGTCATCTGACTCTTTGTGATCCCATAGGCTGTAGCATGCCAGGCCTCCCTGTCCATCACCAACTCCTGGAGTTTACTCAAACTCATATCCACTGAGTCAGTGATGCCATTCAGCCATCTCCTCCTCTGTCACCTCTTCTCCTCCTGCCTTCAATCTTTCCCAGCATCAGGGTCTTTTCAAATGAGTCAGTTCTTCAAATCAGGTGGCCAAGTTATTAGAGTTTCAGCTTCAGCATCAGCCCTTCCAATAAGTATTCAAGACTGATTTCCTTTAGGATGGACTAATTGGATCTCCTTGAAGTCCAAAGGACTCTAAAGAATCTTCTCCAACACCATAGTTCAAAAGCATCAGTTTTTCAGCACTCAGCTTTCTTTATAGTCCAGCTCTCACATCCATACATAACTACTGGTAAAACCATAGCCTTGACTAGACAGACCTTTATTGGAACAGGAAACCTGTATCTTGTCCATCATTGGCTTGTGCTGATTTTCCCATGCCCTATGATACCTCTACACCAGGACCGACAGTATTAGGGACCAACAAAAGGAGAATGTCTCTTGAAAGTATTGCTCATTTGTCTTTCCCCGTGTTAACAGAGAGAAGCACTATGATATACTAAATTAGAAATAGAAGGTGGAACCGAGGTCTTTTCCATAATTCCTCATAAATTAGAAGAGACACATGCTTGAGCTTTTCTAATCGATGAAAAGACTTTTCTTTCAATGACTATGTTGTGGTTCTTAGCCTAGGAGTACTACAGCCAATGGTGGTGTGACTTCTGCTATTTTAGTCATAAAATGCCTATGTGAACTCCAGATGTTGCCTATGAAGCCAGTTGTTAACAGGGCAAGAGAGGATTCATTCCATGCCCATTTTCTACTTGGGTGCTGAAATGAGAGCTCGTCCATAGGCTAGATCCCACCCACAAGCCGACTTGCACCTGCAAAAGTCTTCAATTTGGGGGCTTTTAAATCACAAACAGACACTCTGACTCAGTCTTCCATATTAAAAATTCCATAGCAGAGAAAAAAAGAAAAAAAAAACACTCCAAAAGCTCAGAGCTCTAATTCCTTAATGAATTATGTATGTGCTGTGAGATATACAGACAGACATATGTTGATTTCCTATTCTGAGTACTGGATAGTATATTGCGATGTGGACCAAGACCATTTCAGGGTCATACTTGTGAGTTAACCAAAATGTTAACAAGATTTGCTTTAACTGAGAAAACTGGGAATTCCAAACTATTCATAAAACATCACTGAGAATGCTAAAACTCAAGAGGAAAATGCCATCTACTTTCTACAAGCTAACTCTGTGGTCTTTGGAGACATAATGCATGTGAATATACTGCCATAGCCTGAAGTCCATTTTGCACAGAGTGTGCAGAGGCTTATTTATAGAGACTTGCCCCTGCAATCACCAGGTTTCATTTTAGACTCCCAGTGAACCAGAAACCCAAAGCTAAAGTGTTCCACAGTCACCAGCTTTCTTATACTTTTCACCTGGAGTCATAAATCTTTTCTTTATATCCTTGGGGAAGGAGTGAGTTCTCCTGAAAACTTGAGCCAAGTTCACCTGACACTTCTCATGAGTCCCATTTAGGGTTTTTGTAGGATAAAAAAAAAAAAAAGTCAAATCAAAATAATGTTTTCCAGTTTTAGATTTCATTAAAAAACACACAGACATATGTGTCATGTCCCAAGACACTTATTTTAATAGTAATCTGGAAAACAAAAATGGCATCAGTTTAGACTGTCAGAACTAACTTGAGAAACACACAGAAGACTCAAATCAATCCCCCTAGCCCTAGGTTATCTCTGAAAATGAGGCCAAAGGAAATTTAGCCATGGAAATTGACAGCATATGTGAGCACTCAGTAGTCAACTATGTCATTATTATTAACGTTGATATAAGTGCTCTTAGAACTCGTATGTTCCATCCACGTGAGCACATAAACAGTTAATGTCATGCTCATTGTCTGCTATTATTGAAAGCGGGCTATCATGTCTTTAGACACGTGGAAGCTCACAGGCATGTGTTGGAACTTGGGCCTGGACCTTCCAGCAGAGGGCCTCAAAGTCAAACGTTGTCCCAGATAAGTTCTGGATTTCCTTCCTGGAGAGGCGTCATCATTGTTCTCGCTCTAAGTCCCCTCCTGACTCTTCTGCAAACTAATAGCATTGATAGACAAGATGTAAAAAGATAAAATTCAAAAGTCATAGTCCTCTTGGCACCTAAATGGGAAAAAGTCAGGATAATCTCAAGGAAGAAATGATGTTCAGTAACTAGGCAGGAAAATGAATTGAACTTCAAGAATGCTAGTAATATTCTTTCTTCATTGGGTTGGCAGTCATATGTGTGTGTTCTCTTTGAAATGATTTGTCAACGTGCAAATTGGTTATATGTGCTTTTATATATCTGTCGTACTTAGTTTACTAACCCAATCAAAACGTGAGCCAAAGAACTAAACAGAGAAGAATACAAGACGACATAGAAATGGCTAAGAAACACATGAAAAGATGCTCAACATCACTCATTTGAGAAATCAAAACCACAATAAGGTATCATCTCATTCCAGTCAGAAGGGCCACCATCAAAAAGTCTGCAAACAATAAATTCTGGGGCGGGTATGGAGAAAAGGGAACTCTCTTACACTGTCTGTGGGAATGCAAACTGGTACAGCCACTGTGGAGAAAGGTGTAGAGATTCTTTAAAAAATTTGAAATATAACTACCATACAACACAGCAATCCCGCTGTTGGGCATACACACCAAGGAAATGAGAATTGAAAGAGTGTTCATTGTAGCACCAGTGTTCATTGTAGCACTGTTTACAACAGCCAGGACATGGAAGCAACCTAGATGTCCAGCAGACAAATGAATAAGGAAGTTGTGCTGCATATACACAATGGAATATTACTCAGCTACAAAAAGAAACACACTTGAGTCAGTTTTAATGAGGTGGATGAAATTGGAGATTATTATACAGAACTGAAGTAAGTCAGAATGAGGAACACCAATACAATATATTAGAGCATATATATGGAATTTTGAAAGATGGTAACAATGACCCTATATGCAAGGCAGCAAAGAGACACATATAAAGAACAGACTTTTGGACTATGTGGGAGAAGGCAGCAGTGGGGTGATTTGAGAGAACAGCATTGAAACATGTATATTACCATATGCAAAATAGATAACCAATGCAAGTTCGCGGCATGAAGCAGGGCACTCAAAGCCGGTGCACTGGACAACCCAGAGGGACGGGGTGGGGGGTTTGGGGTGGAATGTATGTACTCTTGTGTCTGATTCATGTCAATGTATGGCAAAAAACACCACAATAGTATAAAGTAATTATGCTCCAATGATAATAAATCAATTAATTTTAAAAAGTTTACAAAAAGGTGTCATTCCATGTGTTCCAAAAGATAAGTACTTGGAAAAGTAATGAAAAATAGTGGGCAGGGTTGAATCTGCAGGCCTGTTAGAGTCAAAACATGGAGACTTAGGCAGTGATGAAGTTAGAAATGAAAAGTATGAAAATAAAGAGTGCCTAAAGCCAGGCTCGCTGCATAAACTTGGGAAGAGGAAAAAGTTTAAAAAGGTGTTGCTTCTTTCTGGATCTATAGCTCATTTAAAATTTCATACCCTGACAGTCAGGTCCTGCACTAGAGAATGTACTAGATTCAATCTACCAAATTTCAAATAATACCACTAAACAGGAGCCTAACCCACCAATATAAGACCTGGGTCTGAATTCAGAATTTCAGCAAAGAGCAACAGAAAAGCTGAGAGAGAAGAATATGGCAATAGACTGAGATAAGTGAACTTAACCTTTACAAAAAGCAAACAGCCAACAACTAACTCAAAGAATCTATGGATTAAAAGCAAATGAACAAATAAATTTGCAGCATTCTTCTCTTAACAAAACATTAGATAAAGGGAAGAGATGAATTGCTTACATATGAGCAGCAATTGAACAAGCCCTCTTCTCATCAGAAATGCTACTGAGAGAAGATAAAGAGCATCCTTTGAAAGTGTTTATTAAAAAAAAATACTGCCGCAAGAGTGTATACTACAAAAGTATAGGTAACTTAAATTATACATTCATACTGAGATTTTTAATTTTTGTTCTATTTGGACAAACATCGCTGAAGAGCTAATAAAAGACTACTGANNNNAAACAAGAACCGGCTGTATCTTAAGAAAAAGAAATGCAGAGCAAACAATAAATGAGTGTTTAGAAGCTGGTAACATGTTATCTCTTCTAATTAAATAACAGTGTAAGCTAGAAACTAGAGCCATAACATTTTTTATTTAATAAAAAGGTTGCAGTAAAGTTTCTAAAGGCCATTAACAAGAAAAATGATAGACAAAATATTTATAAACTAAATAAGAATCTTATTATATTGTAGGGAAGGACAGGTAGGTAGAATAAACTTTGTTGGAAAGAATGTGTCCTTTTACTCAACAAACGGCCTCCCAGGGGGTAAAGAATCCACCTGCCAATGCAGGAGACACAGGACCCTAGAGTTCAATTCCTGAATAAGGAATTTCCCCTGGAGTAGGATGTAGCAATCCACTTCAATATTCTTGACTGGAAAATTCCATGGACAGAGGAACTTGGCCGGCTATAGTCCATGGAGCTGCACAGAGTTGGACATGACTCAGAGAGACAGCAGTCAAAACATATTAATATTTACATAACACTATCCATGTGCTTCCCAGTGGTAAAGAACCTGCTTGCCAATGCAGGAGATGCTGGAGACAAGGGTCCAATCCAGGGGTCGGGAAGATCCCCTGGAGGAGGGCATGGTAACCCACTCCAGTAAGCTTGCCTAGGGAATTCTATGAACAGAGGAGCCTGATGGGTTATGGTCTATCGGGTCACAAAGGGTCAGAGATGACTGAAGCGACTTAGCACTCATGACAATTCTAAGTGCTAAGAGTTGGCACAGATTTGGAGAAACGGGACCACCCCGACTGAAGCCGAACAGGTTGTAGCAGTGGGTGGTGAATATATTTACGGATGTAGCAGGGAGCCAAACTCTAGGGTGCTCTGTTTGGTAAAGGGATTGGAACATGCTTTCAGTTCTTTGGTGTAATGAAGAGTCAAGCTGCTTGTGTTTGTTGTTTGACTGCTGAGAGCTTTTAAGCCTTACCCAGCTCTTCCCCTTCTGCCTGGCATCTGGGCAAGATGATAAGAAAACCCCGTGTTCCTTCCTTTGGTTCCAGCAGGAGATGCAAAGTACACAAACCACTATCTGCAAACAGACATCCTCATCCAGATTATACTGCCTAAACATAATAAAAACTCCAAGCCAGTCTTTTTCCTGCTCTTTCAAGACATTTCAGACTCCCTTGGGAGTGGTAGTGCTCTTCCCGAAATACCTCCTTATGTGAGTGATAAGTTTTTTTAGCCCCTCTTGGTGTTCATGGCGCCATGAGCATTTACATCTGAATCAAATTTTGAGTTGCTTTCACAGATGGTAGGCCCTTGGAGTGCTTGAGTAGGTGTAGACATTATCAGACTTATATTTTTAAAAAATCACTCATTTTCTCTGTGCGAAATACAGCAAGGAAGGCAGAGGATACATCAGGAAAACTGTCCCAAGTTATTGCAATTATCTAGACCCAATGCTCCCCAAACTTTTCTCACTTTAGGAAGCCCTCATACAAATTAAGACTGTCTGTGTGGTACAGTAGGAAAACAAGAAGCGGTTCAATGCTGGAAGTTGTTTCCAGTTTCCCTGGTTCCTTCAGATCTCAAAGCACATCAGAGTTGTTATCTTGGTACCCTTGAAATATATTAGGCAACAATATTGTGAAAGATGGTATGAAAGAGTGATGGTTTAGACTCAGTGGCAGGAGCAGTGAGAGGCAGGAGCACTTTTAAAGGTAAAGCTACTGGATTTGGTTGTATGCATGTATATTTCCAAGGATTTGGCATGAGCAAATGAAAGGATAGAATTGTCATTTACTGAGATGAGAAGACGTTGGGAGGAGCTGGTTTAATGGGACAAAAAATAAAAGGTAATTTTTGATAAGTATGTTTATCAAAAATGTTTTACCAACACTGAAGGAAATAACTCAAGATCATAGCCTTCATTTTGCCAGAACTGCTTTCTTAAAAAGTTAAAACCTAATGGTAAAATGTACTATCATCTTTCTTTTTCGTCATAGGCAATAATCCCAACACTATGTTTTATCTGAAAATGTCTTTATTTCCCTGTTGTTCTTGAAGGACATCATTTCCAGATACAGAAATTACAGTTGATAATGCTTCTTTTTCAGTACTTCAAAAATGTGGGGGCATTTCCTTCTGGCCTCAAGTTTCATCTGCTGTCCTTTGAACTAGTATTGCTTTGCCTATTGTGCTGGTTATCTCTAGATGCCTTCAAGATTTTTCCTTCAACTTTAGTTCCAGAACTTTAATTATGATGCATCTTGCTTGGGTTGCTCGAATGATAAGTCACTTCAATCATGTCTATCTCTGCAACCCTATGGACTGCAGCCTGCCAGACTCCTCTGTCTATGAGATTTTCCAGGCAAGAACACTGGAGTGGTTTGCGGTTCCCTCCTCCAGGGGATCTTCCTGAACCAGAATCTTATGTGTCTCATGTATTCTGCATTAGGAGGCAGGTTCTTTACCATTAACACCATCTGTATAGCATTCACTCGGCTTCTTGAGTCTGCAGGTTTTGGCAAATTTGGAAAGTTTTACCATTATTTCATCGAATACTTTTTCCAGTTCTATTCTCTGCACCCTCTGATTTTGGCCAAAGATATGAATGTGGCCTCCTTTATTATTCTACAAGTTCATGGGACTCTGTTGAATTTTTTCATGCTATTTCTTTCTGATATTCAGATTGCACAAATTCTGTTGATCTGTCCTCAAGTTAGTTAATTTTGTCCTTTATCATCACTGAAGCCCACCAGTGTTTTGTTTTTCTAATTTGTTTTTCAGTTACGCATTTTATTTGATTTTTGTTTTATAATTTTTTACTTATTTGCTGAGATTTTCTAATTTTTATTTGTTTAAGAGAATTTAAGGTTCTTGTTGAAGCATTTTATGGTGGCTGTTTAAAAATATTTGTCAGGTAATTCTAACATCTAATTTTTCTTGCTCTTGGTGTCTGTTAATATCTTTTCTTATACACGTTGTGATTTTTCTAGTTTTAATATAATAAGTGTTTTCTCAGTTATACTCTGAAGATTTTAAATACGAATGTAAAACTCCAGGGTCTATGTAGTCTTTATTTTTTAAAATTTTGGTAAAAGTCACATGATGTAAAGCATGCTATTTTAACCATATTTAACTATACACTTAAGTGGCATTAAGTGCATTCACACTGTTGCTTCAGCTTAGGAAAGTGATAAAGTTTGGAGGTGCATGATGGTTAGAATCTATATATATGTTATTAAAATATTGATTTAGAATATTGTGTTAATTTCAGATGTGCACCACAGTGATTCAGTTGTACATGCATATATATTGGCTGCATTATGCGGAGCAAAGGCAGAGAAGCCCTAGGAGAACGGCAGGTGCTGGAGTGGCAACTGCGCGGCGCTGGAGTGACTCAGAGGCGATCCCCCATGTCCAAGGGCAAAAAGGAAGCCACGGCAAGATGGTAGAAGGGCGAAATCACATTTTAAATCGAACCTCATACCCACCAACACAGAGGGCTCAAGCAAACCTTGTGCACGCCAAGACCCAGAGACCCCACAGAGACTGAGACAGAACTGTGTCCGAGCATCTCCTACAGACAGAGGTACATGTCAGCACTGGACTGCCACAGGGGAAGGGGCTCTGGATGAAGCAGACCTGGGTGTTGCATAAGCCCTCTAGGAGGAGGTCACCCTTAACTGACCATAGAGCTACCAGAACTACACAGGATTGAGAAACAGACCCTGGGAGGGTACAAACAGAACCTTGTGTGCTCCAGGGCCTAGGAGAAAGGAGCAGTGACCCCACAAGAGACTGAGCCAGACTGTCCAGGACTTGCCTGTGGGTTGCAGGAGTCTCCGGTGGAGGTGTGGGTTGGCGGTGGCCTGCGGCAGGGTTGACAGCATTCAGTGCAGCAGTGCCTGCATGGAACCTTCTGAAGGAAGTCACTGTTATCTTCATTACCTCCACCAGAGTTTGGCTCCAGATATATAGCAGGGAGGGAACACAGCTCCACCCACCAAGAGATAATTGGATTAAAGTTTTCGTGAGCATGACCCTGCCCTTCAGAACAAGACACAGTTTCCCTTCAGTCAGTCTCTCCCATCAAGAAGCTTCCATAAGCCTCTTATCCTTCTCCATCAAAGAGTAGCCAGACTGAAAACTACAGCCACAGAAAACTAACCAATCTAATCACATGGACCACAGCCTTGTCACACTCAATGAAACTCTGAGCCATGCCAAGTAAGGCCACCGAAGATAGATGGGTCACGATTGGTCCACTGGCAAACCACTTCAGTTCTTGCCTTGAGAACCCCATGAAAAATATGAAAAGGCAAAAAGATAGGACACTGAAAGATAAACTCTCCAGGCTGGTAGATGCCCAATATGTTGCTGGAGATCAGTGGAGAAATAAATCCAGAGAGAATGAAGAGGTGTAGCCAAAGCAACAACACCGCCCAGTCGTGGATGTGACTGGAGATGAAAGCAAGGTCCGAAGCCACAAAGAAGAACTGAATAGGACCCTGGGTTGTTAGGTCTATGAATCAAGGCAAATTGGAAGTGATCAAACAGGAGGTAGAAAAAGTGAACATCGATGTTCTAGGAATCAGCAAACTAAATGAAGTGGAAAATGCAAATTTAACTCAGATGAACATTATATCCACTACTGACTGGTTCCAAATAGGAAAAGGAGTGCATCAAGGCTGCATATTGTCACCCTGCTTATTTAACTTATATGCAGAGTACATCATGAGAAATGCTGGACTGGAAGAAACACAGGCTGGAATCAAGATTGCTGGGAGAAATATCAATCACCTCAGATATGCAGATGACACCACTCTTATGGCAGAAAGTGAGGTGAGGTGAGGTGAAGTGAAGTCGCTCAGTCGTGTCCAACTCTTTGCGACCCCATGGACTGTAACCTACTAGGCTTCTCTGTCCATGGGATTCTCCAGGCAAGAATACTAGAGTGGATTGCCATTTCCTTCTCCAAGGGAACTTCCCTACCCAGGTATCAAACTCAGGTCTCCCACATTGCAGGCAGATACTTTAACCTCTGAGCCACCAGGGAAGCCCCCAGCAGAAAGTGAAGAGGATCTAAAAAGCCTCTTGATTAAAGTGAAAGAGGAGAGTGAAAAAGTTGGCTTAAAGCTCAACATTCAGAAAACGAAGATCATGGCATCTGGTCCCATCACTTCATGGCAAATAGATGGGGAAACAGTAGAAACGGTGTCAGACTTTATCACTGCAGATGGTGACTGCAGCCATGAAATTAAAAAAAATCGCTTACTCCTTCAAAGAAAAGTTATGACCAACCTAGATAGCATATTCAAAAGCAAAGACATTACTTTGCCAACTAAGGTCCATCTAGTCAAGACTATGGTTTTTCCTTTAGTCATGTATGGATGTGAGAGTTGGACTGTAAAGAAGGCTGAGCACCGAAGAATTGATGCTTTTGAACTGTAGTGTTGGAGAAGACTCTTGAGAGTCCCTTGGACTGCAAGGAGATTCAACCAGTCCATTCTGAAGGAGATCAACCCTGGGATTTCTTTGGAAGGAATGATACTAAAGCTGAAACTCCAGTACTTTGGCCACCTCATGCGGAGAGTTGACTCATTGGAAAAGACTTTGATGGTAGGAGGGACTGGGAGCAGGAGGAGAAGGGGACGACAGAAGATGAGATAGCTGGATGGCATCGCTGACTCGATGGACATGAGTCTGAGTGAACTCCAGGAGTTGGAGATGGACAGGAAGGCCTGGCATGCTGCAATTCATGGGGTCGCAAAGAGCTGGACATGACTGAGCGGCTGAACTGAACTGAACTGTAGGCAAGAATCCCTAAGAAGAAATGGAGTAGCCATCATAGTCAACAAAAGAGTCGAAAATGCAGTACCTGGATGCAATTTCAAAAATGACAGAATGATCTCTGTTCCTTTCCAAGATGAACCATTCAATATACCATAATCCAAGTCTATGGCCCGACCAGTAATGCTGAAGAAGCTGAAGTTGAATGGCTCTGTGAAGACATACAAAACCTTCTAAAACTAACATCCGTAGGAAGTCAAGAAATACCTGGAGTAACAGGCAAATTTGGCCATGGAATACAGAATTAAGCAGGCAAAATGCTAATAGAGCTTTGTTAAGAAAACGCACTGGTCATAGCAAACACCCCTTCCAACAACACAAGAGAAGACTCTACATATGGACATCACCAGATGGTCAATACTGAAATCAGATTGGTTATGTTCTATACAAACAAAGATAGAGAGGCTCTATGCAGTCAGCAAAAACAAAACAAAACAAAATAAAACAAACAAACAAAAAAAAAACAGGAACTGATTGTGGCTCAGATCATGAACTCCTTATTGCAAAATTCTAACTTAAATTGAAGAAAATGTGAAAAACACTAGACCATTCAGGTATGACCTAAATCACGTCCCTTACAATTATATAATGGAAGTGACAAATAGATTCAAAGTATTAGACCTGAGAGACAGAGTGCCTAAAGAACTATGGACAGAGGTTCGAGACATTGTACAGGAGGCAGGGATCAAGACCATCATCAAGAAAAAGAAATGCAGAGAGAAAAATGGTTTTCTGAGGAGGCCTTACAAATAGGTATGAAAAAAGAGAAGCAAAAGGCAAAGGAGAAAAGGAAAACTTTACATATTTGAATGCAGAGTTCCAAAGAAGAGCAAGGAGAGATAAGAAAGCCTTCCTCAGTGATCAATGGAAAGAAATAGAGGGAAACAATAGAATGGGAAAGACTAGAGATCTCTTCAAGAAAATTAGAGATACCAGGGGAACATTTCATGCAAAGATGGACTCAAAAAATGACAGAAATAGTATGGACCTAATAGAAGTAGAAGATATTAAGAAGAGATGGCAAGAATACACAGAACAATATAAAAAAGATCTTCACGACCCAGATAATCAAGATGGTGTGATCACTCACCTAGAGCCAGACATCCTGGAATGCGAAGTCAAGTGGGCCTTAGGAAGCATAACTCTGAAGAAAGCTTGTGGAGGTGATGGAACTCCAGTTGAACTATTTCAAATTCTAGAAGATGATGCTGTGAAAGTGCTGCACTCAATATGCCCACAAATTTGGAAAAATCAAGAGTGACCACAGGACTGGAAAAGGTCAGTTTTCATTCCAATCCCAAAGAAAGGCAATGCCAAAGAATACTCAAACTACCACACAATTGTTCTCATCTCACATAGTGCTCAAAATTCTCCAAGCCAGGCTTCAACAGTATGTGAACCCTAAAATTCCAGATGTTCAACTGGTTTTAGAAAAGGCAGAGAAACCAGAGATCAAATTGCCAACATCTGTTGGATTAACGAAAAAGTAAGAGAGTTCCAGTAAAACGTCTGCTGCTGCTGCTGCTGCTGCTAAGTCGCTTCAGTCATGTCCGACTCTGTGCAACCCTATAGACGGCAGCCCACCAGGCTGCCCCATCCCTGGGATTCTCCAGGCAAGAACTCTGGAGTGGGTTACTATTTCCTTCTCCAATGCATGAAACTGAAAAATTAAAATGAAGTTGCTCAGCCATGTCTGACTCTTTGCGTCCCATGGATTGCAGCCCACCAGGCTCCTCGATCCATGGGATTTTCCAGGCAAGAGTACTGGAGTAGGGTGCCATTGCCTTCTCTGAGTAAAACATCTACTTTTGCTTTATTGACTATGCCAAAGCCTTTGACTGTGTATATCATAACAAACTGTGGAAAATCTGAAAGAGATGGGAATACCAGACCACCTGACCTGCCTCTTGAAAAGTCTGTATGCAGGTCAAGAAGTAAAGTTTACAACTGGACATGAAACAACAGACTGGTTCCAAATCAGGAAAGGAGTACATCAAGGCTGTATATTGTTACCCTGCTTATTTAATTTATATGCAGAGTACATTATGAGAAATATTGTACTGAATGAAGCACAAGCTGGAATGAAGATTTCCAGGAGAAATATCAATAACCTCAGACATGCAGATGACACCACACTTATGGCTGAAAGTGAAGAAGAACTAAAGAGCCTCTTGATGAAATTGAAAGAGGAGACTGAAATGTTGGCTTAAAGCTCAACATTCAGAAAACTAAGATCATGGCATCCGGTCCCATCACTTCATGGCATAGATAGATGGGGAAACAGAGGAAACAGTGACAGATTTTATTTTCTAGGCTCCAAAATCACTGCGGATGGTGACTGGAGCCATGAAATTCAAAGACATTTTCTTTTTGGAAGAAAAGTTTTGACCAACTAAGACAGTGTATTAAAACACAGAGACATTACTTTGCCAACAATGGCCCATCTAGTCAAAGCTATGGTTTTTCCAATAGTCATGTATGGATGAAAGAGTTGGACTATAATGAAAGTTGAGCACTGAAGAATAATTAATGCTTTTGAACTTGAGATTACCTTTGACTGCAAGGAGATCCAACCAGTGCATCCTAAAGGAAGTCAGTCCTGAATATTAATTGGAAGGACTGATACTGAAGCTGAAACTCCAAAACTTTGGTGACCTGACGTAAAGAACTGACTCAACTGAAAAGACCCTGATGCTGGGAAAGATTGAAGGCAGGAGGAGAAGGGGATGACAGAGGAGGAGATGGTTGGATGGCATCACCGACTTGATGGACATGAGTTTGAGTAAGCTCCGAGAGTTGGTGATGGACAGGGAGGCCTGGCTTACTGCAGTTCATGGGGTCACAAAGCATCAGACATGACTGAGCAAATGAACTTAACTGAACTAAATATGTGGAGTAATACAGATTAGAATGGAAGGGAGATGTGGAGAATTCTTTATGTTCACCTGGAACCACCTCATCCCACCTAGTAGATACTGGGTTGAATGAAAAATCAGCTTTCTTCTGGACCAGGATAACACTAGGCAAAGGGGCAAGAGTGTGTCAACTAGCCCAGCTGGCAACTCCTTGTTGTCGTTCAGTTGCTAGGTCATTTCCCACTCTTTGTAACCTCATGGACTGCAGCAGGCCAGGTTTCCCTGTCCTTCACCATCTCCCATATTTCCTCAGATTCATGTCCATTGAATCGTTGATGCTATCTAACCGTCTCATTCTCTGCCACCGTTTTCTCCTTTGGTCCTCAATCTTTCCCAGGGTCAGGGTCTTTTTCAATAAGTCCACTCTTTGCATCAGTTGAAAGAGTATTGGAGCTCCAAGTATTGGAGTTTCAGCTTCAGCATCGAGTTCTTCCAAAAGATAGTCAAGGTTGATTTCCTTTAGTATTGACTGGTTGGATCTCCTTGCTGTCCAAGGAACTCCTGAGTCATCTTCAGCACCACAGTTTGAAAGCGTCAATTCTTTGCCCCTCAGGCTGCTTTATGGTCTGTCTCTCACACCTGGACATACTACTGGAAAATCCATAGCTTTTTTTTTTTTTTTAGCTTAAATTTTATTTTATTTTTTATTTTTTTAAATTTTTTTATTATTGTTATTTCCCTACATTACAATACTGTATTTGTTTTGCCATACATTGACATGCATTGGCCACAGGTGTACCCAATCTCCCAATGCCGAAGCCCCTTCCCACCTCCCACCCCATATCTCCCTGGATCACCCTGTGCGCCAGCCCCAAGGATCCTGTATCCTGTATTGAATATACAAACTTTGTCAGCAAAATCATGTCTTTGCTTTTTAATATGCTGCCTTGGTTTGTCCCAGCTTTCCTTCCAGTGATCAAGCAGGATCTTCAAACTTGTTTTATTGATGTTGGATGACTGTGGAGGCTCAGTTTCTTGCTGGATTGACCTATATATTTTTATACCAGCTTTATAATTAATAATAACAGTATAACTGAATATTAAAATTACATAAAACCTAAAAATTGATATTTCTGTTTCAGTATAATTTGTGTTTCATTTTATTTCCCAGATCTTCTTTACATATGATTGTGTTTCATGGAAGTTCAAGAATAGCTTATGCTATTCTGCATTCTTTTTCTGTTTATATTTTCCTTCTAAAGTCTACACGATTTTCATTCTACTGCTCACACAATATTGTAAATGGAGACTTGTTACTTTTTAAAAGATTGGAAAATCACTTCAAATCAATTTAATAATTAAATGTACAGTCAGTTTTGTACCAAAGTAGCTGTTCATTAATGGCCATACTAGTTTCCAGCTAGTCACTGTATTAGTTTCTTATGGCTACATAACAATTTGCCATGTATTTATAGGCTTAAAACAATGTAAATTTGAATCTTATAGTTTGGTAGTTCAGAAATTCGTGTAGATCTCACTAGGCTAGAATCAACTTGTTCCATATCCAGACTATGTTACAATCTGGAGGCTCAATGGAATCACCACTCTACTTGATTTTTCCAGTTGCTAGAGGCTTCCCTTCTTTGGCTCATATTTCCTTCCATCTTCAAATCCAGCAATTGCTTTCACATCCTTCTCATATTGTATCAGTCTTACACTTACTCACCACTCTTCTACATTTAGGAACTCTGTGATCACACTGTGATGACCCAAACAGTCCGCAATAATTTCCCTACTTTGTTGTCATTTGATTAGTAGATTTAATTGGATCTGTTACATTAATTTTTGTTTGCCATGGATCCTGACCCCTTAACAGAAACTGGGATTAGTTGTGGACATCTTTGGATAGCTCAGTTGGTAAAGAACCTGCCTGCAATGTAGGAGACCCAGGTTCAATTCCTGGGTTAGGAAGTTCCTCTGGAGAAGGGATAGGCTACCCACTCCAGCATTCTTGGGCTTCCTTTGTGGCTCAGATGGTAAAGAATCCGCCTGCAATGGGGGAGACCTGACTTTGATCCCTGGGTTGGGAAGATCCCCTGGAGAAGGGAAAAGCTACCCAGTCCAGTATTCTTGCCTGGAGAATTCCATGAATTGTATAGTCCATGGGGTTGCAAAGATTTGGACATGAGTGTGTACCTTTCACTTTCACTTGGAAGACCATTATTCTGTCTAAATCCATGACAATTGAACTGAGGTTTGCATCTTGATTAACTGAATCATGATGTTCACTGTTTGCATGAAGTAATTTGATGTTTACAAGTTTGCAACATATAATTTATACTTTCAACACTAATTATGAGTAAACGGTTATAAAATTAAGATTGATTCTAAATAAATGTGGCGTTTGGAGTATAGATTAGATGTTAAATCATTCTTAAAGCTTGGAGAGAATGGGAACATTCTTTTCAAAACTCTTAGATCTTTTACTACATTCCTAAGAGGAATTTGTCAGGAGCAGCAGGCGCAATTAAATTTGCCCCATTTTCTAAGATAAAAATATGGATAAAAGAGTTTTAGGACTAGCAAAATCAGTATCAAGAGTATGGAATAGCATCAGCTGCTTTTACAAAGGTGATGAAACTGAACTCCAGAATCTTAGATTGCTTATGGCCACACATTCAATAAGCAGCAATGGGAGAGTAAAAGCCAATAGTCAGCTTTTCTGAACTTAATCTTTATCCACTCCATTTCATTACCACATCTATTGAAAAAATGATTTTGATTATTTATTTCAATTAGAATGCACTTATCATTAGAAGGGGATGACAGAGGATGAGATGGCTGGATGGCATCACTGATGGACGATGGATGCTACTCTGAGTGAACTCCGGGAGTTGGTGATGGACAGGGAGGCCTGGCATGCTGCGATTCATGGGGTCGCAAAAAGTCGGACACGACTGAGCGACTGAACAGAACTATCATTAAAGGCATAGGAGAAAAAATGCCATCACATCAATAGGAACATTTTTTGAAATAAGAAATTATGTAAAGATGAACTTCTAAAGTTAATAGCAATAATTTGATGAAGAATAATTCTATATATGTGTATATATTTTCCTACAATAAATCACTTTCTATTTTACTCCATTGTATACTCTCTGGATAATTATAAACTGTCACACTATCA